>BHFT01004836.1:0-92421 GCA_004320025.1 Laticauda laticaudata
TGTTACTGACTGAGTATAAATAAAGCCTTTTGTTGTTGGAACCCGGTCTACCTCGTGTGTTTTCCGAACAAAACACTTTCTATAATCAATGAAGCACATAGGTTGTTTTTTTTAGGATTCTTTGGCTTTCTGAATTATCCAGCATGCATTGGGAGCAATGTCTTATATTCCTCAGCCAAAGCCAGCTAGAACATCTGTTATCTCTTTTTCCATGTAGGGTTCCAAGCTATGTTGGATGATCCTAAGCATTCTTTTTCTAGCATTTGAAATTATGAATATTCCTTCTATCCTCTTTTGATCTCCTTTAATTGGTTACTATCTATTGATTGTCATCATTTAGTATATCAATTTGAGAATGGAATCTCCTTCTGAGTTCAGAGATTTTTAAAAAATACTTCCCTTTTTTTCTGTCTGTTTTCAGTTTCTGTGTCTTTACAGTTACTGTTGAAAGATAATTTTTGCTCTCTTTGGATCTCTTTAAGTTCCTTTCTGAGATTTTTTTCTTTCTTGGCTTCACTTTTTTCCTTGGCAATTTCAATAACATGTTCTGATATCAAATGATGACACATCCCAAATTCTGCTCTTCTTGGGTTCACTTTGTGGCTGTCAGCCAGGAACCTGCTTCTTAATTTCTGATGGAACTGGCATTTTAAAAAGGTTTCTCAAGCAACCAAGCAGTCTTGGTTTCAAATTGCTGTTGCAAATTAGTTGAGCTTAACGATTTTGATTTAACACTATGAAAAGGAGCCAAATAATGACCTCAGTATCCCAGTTGTCAATGAAGAAAGAACCAGAATATTAATGGACCAGAATACTGAAAGCAGCACTCCTGGTCTTAGCTATTCTCTCTCCACCCCACCTTATCCTGATGTTGATGCTACTTTGGCATATTTCCACTTAAGTCTTTCTTTCTGTCTGTTTGTCTTTAATTGAGCAGACTGAGAACCAAGTCAGTTTTTTCCAAAAGAATTCCACTCTGATACGTTTCCAAAATAAAAGTTGAAAAAAGTATTCCTTAAGCAATTCTTTCAGTACTGTGCCAAACACTCTCCTTCAACTTCCCTCAAATTTTCTTCTCCCTCAAATGTAGCTTCTGATTTTGTACTTCAGTCTCTGGGTGCTTTAGAGCAGCAGTCGCCAACTGGTGGTCTGTGAGAAAATGTTAGTGGTCCGCAGAGAAATGTCACCCCCAGAGCACTCCCCAAAGCAATTAATCCAGGCTACACAGGAACACAAAGCTGCGCCACCCACATGGCCCGGAGAAACCCTCCCTGCCCACTCACTCCTTATCTGGCAAACTTGCCTGCTAAGTTGCTATTTTTCCTTTTTCTTTCCCCCTGTGAGTTGGATTTCTTGCTTTCTAGCTAATCTTTAAATCTTCAGCTCTGGTTTTAAGCAGAGCTGAACCTTCCTTAGGACTGAAGCAGTGCAGACTCAGCTAGCCAATTGCAGAAACACAGATCTCTAAGTACATCTGTAAATCTGTGAGCAACTCAATCTGCCTTCCTACTTTGCCTGATTTTGGGTAAAAGTTGCTCTTTTTTCATAAAAAATTCAATATTTACATATATGGTATGTTGTGAGTTAATTTTGTGAGTTTGCTTGCAAGCAAATGTTATGAGTTTGCTTGCAAGCAAATTTTATGTGACAGACTCACCGAGCCAATGGCAGATAGATAGATCTCTGAATGAATCTGTGATTCTGTGAGCAACTCAATCTGCCTGCCTGCTTTGCCTGATTTTGGGTAAAAGTTGCTCTTTTTTATTTAAAAAATCAATATTTATATAAATATTTATAATATTTACATACAAGCCATGCACAGCCAGTCACATAACCACCAAGCCACACCCACAAATTAGGCCATGCCCACAGAACCGGATGTTAAGAATTTTGAATCCCACCCCACCTGTGTGTGTGTGTGTGTGAGAGAGAGAGAGAGGGAGGGAGGGAGGGAATGGGAGAGGGAGGGAGAGGGAGGAAGAGAGAGAGAGAGAGAGAAGTTAGCTCAGATCTCTCTCTCTTCCTCTCCCACCAACATCAGCAAGCCACTGTCAGTCAAAATTCATATTTGTGGTCCCCAAGATTTAAAATTATCAGTTTGGTGGTCCCAGAGGTCCAAAAGGTTGGCGACCCCTGCTTTAGAGCAGGGCTCTCCAACCTTGGCAACTTTATGACTTGTGTACTTCAACTCCCAGCACATGCTGGCTGAGGAATTCTGGGAGTTGAAGTCCACAAGTTGTAAAGTTGCCAAGATTGGAGAAGCCTGCTTTAGAGTTTCATTTGAATTTCTTTTTGTAGTGTTTGGAAGTTAAGAGATGCTTTCAAGGTGACCAAGGATGGAATTGCTACAGGGTTGCTGTTTTTCTTTGCCTATTTGTGAATTACACATGTTCCTGACACCCTCCAGCCTTGATATTTAATAGAAATAGGGAAAGTCTGGGAGATGGCAAATCACAGAATGATTATAATACAATTTGCTTAGTCTCTCTTTACTAAGACATCTTACCCATAGCAGTCTTTAGCATATCTCAAAAAATTCAGCAGGACACACCAGGGAATAATACAGTTGGCAAATTCTCTCATTTTCTCTTGGAACTAAGCAATATATTGTTGCCAAGAAAATTACATGACAATCTCCATGTAGTCCCCGAGAACTGAGCTTATTAAGCAGGAGTAATAATAGGATGACATTATTACTATTTTTGGAGGAATTCTACATTACTGCTGAAACCTAAATTCTTGGGGAAAAAACTCCAGAATAATTAAAGCGATAAAAATTAAAGCGATTAAAAAAACTGAGACATGTTCTCAAAGGAGAACATAGTCTGCTCTAGAACTACCTAGGATATATTTTAGAAAACCCTATTTAGATAATGCCCTAAATATTAATTACTTTTCTTCTATATTCTTCTCCCATATTTTAAACATATTAAGAGGAATGGTTTCCATTCATTACATAACTTAGTAATCAAGTTTACTCTGGGGTCGCCAAACTTTTGGACCTCAGTGACCACCAAACTTATAATTTTAAGTCCCTAATATGTATTTTGACTGACAATGGCTTGCTGACATTGGTGGGAAAGTCGGTCCCATATTCCAAAGCTGCAGTAGTCACAGGACTGGCCCTTTAGTCATCCCAGAGCAGCTGCTCCTCCACCCGGGTGCACTGGCCTGCCATGGACTGGAAGAGCTGCTCCGGGATGACCAAAGGGCCAGTCCTGTGACTACTGCAGCTCTGGAATATGGGACCTACTTTCCCACCAACATCAGCAAGCCACCCCGGGGTGGATTTCCCTCTCCTGCCATTGGTTTTACCTTCTAGTTCCAGCTCGCTGGGCTCTGCTCAAGGTAAGGTTTGTGCTCAGCTGAAAGGTGGGGGCCAATGGGTGGGAAGCATAGCCTTGTGTTCCACGCAGCCCGAATGCTTTGGGGGGACATTTTTCTGCAGACTACCAAAATTGTCTCATGGACCACCAGTGGCCCCCAGCCCACTGGTTGGCAACCCCTGGTCTAGTCTGTTCTTTACACTTTGCTGATGTTTTGGTTTATCCATCAAATGATACAATTGCAAAGCACTGCTTATAAAATGTCATTTAATAGCTTTCATCTGTTCAACTGTTACAGGAAGGTTGGGATTTCAGAACATGCTAGACAAAGCTGGTGTTGTGTTGGTTAGTTGGTGGTTCAGGGTGCTGTCAGCCCCTCCCTGGTAGGGTTGGGAGTAAGAGACATGGGGCTGGCCTTGAAGATCACCCTGAGTCTGGAGCTGATGCAGAATTCAGTGAGTGCATTTGTTTAATGGGTAGCCTCCTTACTGACATGTAAAACTACTGCTGTAAAAGCTGCATGCTTCTGAAAACAGATTTGAGATATTGATATAGGGAGTCCTTGACTTACAACCATTCATTTAGCAACTGTTCAAGATTACAACAGCACTGGAAAAAGTGACTGATGACCAATCTTCACGCTTACAACTTACTGCCACTTATTCCTATGGACACGTGATCAAAATTTGGGCGCTTGGCAACTGGCCTATACTTATGATGGTTACAGCATCCTCTGATCATGTGATCACTATTTGTAACCTTCCCAGTCATTTCTGACAAGCAAAGCAGTGATGGGATTCAAAAAATTTTACTACCAGTTCTGTGGGTGTGGCTTGGTGGGTGTGGCTTGGTGAGCATGGCAGAAGAATACTGCAAAAATCCCCATTCCCTCCCCACTCCTGGGGGAAGGTTATTGCAAAAACCCATTCCCTCCCCACTCCACTAACCTGCTTTCCAACTCCATTCTCCTGTGCAGGGCAATAAAAGAAGACCCAGCCAATCAGCTGGGAGTTGAGAGGCAGAGAATAGGTGGGGGTGGGCCTGTCAGAGGTGGGTGGTATTTGCCATTCTCCAAACTACTCAAAATTTCCACTATCGGTTCTCCTGAACTGGTCAAAACCTGCTGAATACCACCTCTGAAGCAAAGTCAAGTCGGGGAACTGGATTTGCTTAACGTCGTGATTCACTTAACAACTGCAGTGATTCGCTTAACAATTGTGGCAAGAAAGATATGGGTGTGACTCAATTAACAATTGCCCTGCTTAGCAATGGAAATTCTGGTCCCACTTGTACTATAATCACCTATAATGCCCCATATGGCTCCAGGCCATGTGTCTATGAGACCACTTATCCCACCAAAATTCTGTCCACATAGTCCAAATAAAGAAGAAATGTCTCCTGGGGGTTCTCATCCTTTACAGTTATGATGGGTGTGGGGTCAAAAGGAGGCAATCTTTCTGCCAGGGGTGTGTGTGTGTCTCCTCTGGTTTGAAACAGCTTGTCCCCGGAGAAAGATGGCTGCCACTTTCAGGGCCTTCTGGAACCTTGTAAAATGGTGACTGTTCTAAAAGTCCTTTGCGGGTTTTATGCTGTAGAATGGTCGACACCAGAAATAATTATTAGAAAACTTTGCTTCAAGTTTTAATGTTTTGTGAGAATGCAGCTGAGGAGTGGACAGCACTTTCTCATTATATGAATTGTTTTCAGCCCTCGTTACTTGTATCCTTGACAGCTGGACTGGGAGTTTAAGGACCAAATGCAAGGTGGAAGAAAGAGAGGTAGAAATAGACACATTTGGCATGCTCCACTATGCTGTGCAGCGCATTGAATTTAAACAACCTTCTGTCAAGAGGAACTTTTTTAAAAGAAAGGCCTGATATATCAATAGCAGTAGCACTTAGACTTATATACTGCTTCACAATCCTTTACAGCCTTTACCCCAACAACCTGGGTCCTCATTTTACTGATCTCAGATGGATGGCAAGCTGAGATAACCTTGAGCCGGTGAGACTCGAACTGCCAAACTTCTGGCAGCCAGCAGTTAGCATGAGTTGTCTGCAGTACTGCAATCTAACCACAGTGCCACTGAAGTTTAACCTTAGTTTTTGTTTTATTTTATTTATTTATTTGGCCTGTTAATTGCTTACAAGATAATAGGTATAAGTATAAACATAATTATGAATACATGAAATGGGTACATATAAAAAAAAATAAAAGAAACAATAGGACAGGGATGGTAGGCACTTTGGTGCATTTATGCATGCCCCCTACAGACCTCTTAGGAAAGGAGTAAGTTCAATAGTGGGCAGTCTAAGGTTGAAGTTTTTGGGGTTTGGGGAAGGAACCACAGAGTCAGGTAGAATATTCCAGACATTGATCATTCTGTTGCTGAAGTCGTATTTCCTGCAATCANGAGTTTGTATCTATTGTGTGCTCTTGTATTGTTATGGTTGAAGATGAAGTATTCATTGACAGGTAGGACATTGCAATATATGATTTTATATATTATATTTAGATTGGACCGAAAGTGGCATAGTTCTAGGTTTTCTCGGTCTAGAATTTCAAGTCAAGTAGCATTACAAAGCTACAGGCCTTTTCTGTCTTTTTAAATGGCCCACTGTTATTTTACTCAACAGGGATGCTGTAACAGTTGGTTTCAGACTGGCAAACACTGAGGAGACTTTTTAATAAGCAACCAGCTGCAAACTCCTCTGTGTTTTTAATGATTTCTTTGTTATATTTGTGTTTCAATTTTATTCTTTATGTTGGCTGTTGTAAAATTGTTCTTGGTAGAGGAGGGGCTATAAACAGGGGCATCTGGAGAACCCATTACTTTAATCAAAATGACAAAAGTAATGTGACACTGGGGCTCAAGACCTGCCACTTTTTAAAATCTATGTGACATCTGAACATGCATGAAAAAGGGGTAGAACTTACATTTTGTCAGCACAGTGTTATTGGCCATCATTTGACAGCCACACACCTTGATTCCCTCCTGCAGAGGACTCTGACTGTAAATTAAGGAAATAATTATTATGTCACCTGACTGACAATGACCTGAAGGGACAACATCTTGATCCCAACACTCAAAGTTAAACAGCAAAAGATTTTTTAAAAAGTATGTACATTGAACTTCAAAGAATTCAAGATGCTTCTTGGATGAGAAGCAACACGTCTTCAAAGAAAAAAGAAGGAAGTCCAGTTGCCTCCTGAAAAAGCACCTTTGGGGCAGCCATGACCTGAATTGTTGACCAAAAATCTCTACAGACTTTTAGGATGAACACCCTTTGAATGGTGTGGGTTTAATGTGAATAGATTTCCAAAAAATTTACAGGAACCATTTGTAGTCAGAGGTAAACTTCCAAGTGCTTCAATGAAAGGATGCAAATGATCAATGTTCTGCAAGGAATATAAATATAAATCCTTCCATGCCCCATTATCCTGTCAGAGCTGCAGAAGCTTCTTGGATGAGAAGTGAAACATCTTCAAAGAAACAACAAGAAAGTCCAATTGCCTCCTGAAAAAGGACCTTTGGGAGAAACAAGACCTGGATGTCTGAGAATCTCTACAGACTTCAAAGAATGCAATTCTCATGAATTCTGCACAAGGTAGTACAGTAAGTAATCTTAAAAATGAAAGTGATAACATATCACAACTGTAGTTCTGAAACAGATATGGAATTGATTTCTATTTTAATCTAATTAGACTATTTTAATCTAATCATTTTAATCCAACCCAGGTTTTCCAGTCTGGTACCCAATAGAAATGCTGAAAGTTAGAACTCCCAAAATTTTAATCCTGGAAATTGCTAGTCTAACATATTAAAGGACATCTAATTACAGAGCAGTTCAGGCACTTTCCACTACTGCTTTCTGATCTCAGTAATTCCTTAACTTAAAGTATCTTTATAAATGTCCTCTTAGTAGTGATTCTCTTTTCTAAAAACTGCATGAACTTATTGCCATTAAAACAGACAAACAGGTTCTGTGTGCATTTACTGTGTGTGTGATTGTCAGCAAACGTGCTGTGAAGCAGGAAGATTATTTGACACGTTATTACTAAATTTATTTTGCACTGACACATAATGGCAAACTCCACTGGCTATATTTGCAACCAGTCTATTTAAAAAAGAAATGGGGTGGAGGAAATCTGTTTTTCCCCCTCTGTGCTTAAGTTTTCAACTGAGATAATTTGATGTCATTTAGATGTCAAAAACTTAAGGCCCTGTCACACTGGCCGACGGATGCAAAACGTTTGTAAAAAGGACACAGCGGACGAGAAAAATGTTCCATCCGTTGTTATTCTGCTCTCAAAAGGGGCAAAAAATTTGGCATAACAGAGCGGACACACGGAAAGGAACAGACGGGGGAGGACGCAGGGCGGATGGAAAGGGGATGCCTCCACGGAAGCCTAGCGGATGGAAGCCGGAATGAGAGCGGATGGCCCATCTGCAAGGCTTTGCGGGGAGTGCAGCAAAGCGGATGCGAAACGGAAAGAGCGGATGCAGAGCAGAACCGCTGAGCGGATGAAGCGGATGCACAGCGGAAGCCTAGCGGATGAAGCCGGATGCCAGAGCGGAAGCCTAGCGGATGGCCTAGCGGAAGCCCTAGCGGATGCCTACCAGATGCCTAGCGTACACTGCGCATGAGGGGAGGATGCATTGTGTCAGCCCCGTGGATATAAAGGGAAGCAGCTCCCAAGCAGGTCACCCATTCAGAGGAAAGCCCTGCTTCCAGACACATCGACTGCCTGCTGCCTGCCCTTGCCAGCCTGCCTGCCTTGCCTGCCCTGTATGCTGCCCAGGCTTGCTGCCTGCCAGCCTGCCTGCCTGCCTGCTGCCTTGCTGCCTGCCTGCCTGCCCTGCCACCTGCCAGCCTTGGCTGTCAGCCTGCCTGCCGTCTCCCTGCCAGCCTGAGTGCACCTTGCTGCCTGCCTGCCTCCATCCTGTCCTGCCTGCCTGCCTGCCAGCCTTGCTGCCAGCCTGCCTGCCAGCCAAGCAACCCCAACAACCATGCGGGAAGAAGAGAAAGCCTCAGCCATCTTCTTGCAGCCGCTGGCAAGAGGGCAGGCAACCCTCCACCCCCTGGCCCCACTCTGTGCTTCTGCTGGGGCTTCTACCAGCATGGCTCACTCTTCTGGGGACTGGGGCTTCTGCTGCTTCTCCTTCTGGAGGAGCTGATGCTGCTGCTTATGGCGGTGGTGCTTCTGCTCGTGCTTACTTCTGCTGATGCTGCTTCTGGGGTGGTGCTTCTGCTGGTGGCTTACTCTGCTGAAGCTGCTCCCTCGTCCTGCTGGTCCTGCTCGTGCTCCTGGTCCTGCTCGTACTCCTGATCCTGCTGGTCCTCTGATGCTGGCTGGCACTGCTGGTGCTTACTCTGCTGCTGCTGATCCTGGTGCTGCTGGTGCTGATTCTGGTCCTGCTGCTGCTGCTGGTGGTGCTGCTGGCACTGCTGCGTGCTTACTCTGCTGCTGCTGATCCTGGTTCTGCTGGTGCGGCTGTGCTGCTGGCTGGTGGTGCGGTGTGGAGGAGAAGCCCTACAACCTGGAAGCCCCTCTGATGAGGGCCCATGTGGTACTGCCAAAGGGAGAAAGAGGCAATGCGAGAACGGGAGAGGAGGCAATACTCCATTGAGGAGGAACATGAGAGAGGTGCTGGGATTGGCTGCAGAAGAGAATACTATCTATGGGGAAGGGACCAGCTCTACAGGGACCAAAAGGAAGCAGGCTGCTTGGAGAGAGAAGGCGGAGAGCCTGGGCTACACTTCGGAGGTGCTCCTCGGCTAGTGGAAGCACATGCACACCTGGTACCGGGAAGCTTGCACCTCAAGAAATCTGGCCAGGCCCGATCACCTGACGGACAGAGAGACCTATGTCACTGGCCAGATGCAGCTTCCTGGAGGTGAGATCCACCACCTAGAGCAGCCCCTCTCACAACCCTCTCTCTCAGGCAGCCTGTTGAGAGCCAGTCCTCTTCTGGCGAGAGTCAGCTCCTGTCTCCAGGCAAGTGTCTGTGGAGCATGCCACAATGGAGAACCTGGGAGCAGCTTGTTCTAACCGTGGCGGAGCCCGTGGAGACCCCTGATGCATTGGGAGAAAGGAGACGGCACTTCCACCACACTCGTACCTGCATCCACCCCCAGCTCCACTCCACAGAAAGGCAGAGAGCCAGACAGGAGGGGCAGAGCCACACTGTCCTGCTGGAGATAAGAGACACCATCAGGAGCAGCATAGATCTCCTCTCTCAGCTGGTACACACCGATGCCCCATCCTCCAACCACAAGCCCTTCCTCACCTAATGTGAACCAGACCCTGTGGACATGGCGGAACCCAGTACCAGGTGGTGAAGGACAGGATCACCGATCTGCTTCCCACAACCTCCAGACTCCACATGAACCTGCTCCCACCCAGTCCAGGCGTCTGCTCCTCCACCCAGGTAGATTGCTCCCTCCACCATTCCAAGAGCTTTCACAGGCCCTCCACCTACCAGGGCTACGGCTACCAGGAGTGTCCCAGCAGCACAGTCAGCAGCCACTTCCCAGTTCCAGGCACAGACGTCATCGGACGCCACATTGCCACCGGTATCCACTGATGCCACGATGCCACCCGATGCAGCCATGCCACTGATGCCCTAGTGACCACCCATGCCACGTGAATGCCATCGACGCCACTGATGCCACCTAAACATCACCAAATTGCCACTCGACGTACGCCATCTCACACCAAGCTGCAGACAGACATGCCCCTGCTCCTTCCTCCCCCCACAGCAAGGCCGGCCTCAGATACAATACTTCCTCAGGTACTGGGGCTGCACAACCCCATGTCATGGAGGAAAGGGGCTCTCAACATCACTGGCTGAGCCAGCATCTCTTGAGAGCTCTCCTCACACACATCCGCCCCACTGTTTGTCCTCTCAGGGCCAGGCACCACCAGTGGCGCTTGAGACCAGCATCAATCCAGCACAGCCACCTCCACAGCCCTGGACCCTTTACCCCTGAGACTGGGCACACCTCTGAGTGACAGAGAAGAAGTGCAGAGGACTGGGGTGGTACTGTTACTTTATTTGGACACTTGACTTGGGTCATTTTTCTTTAAGCTTGTTATTAATAAAGAATTATCTTCTGCTTCAACACATGGCCTCAATTTATTTTTGTAAATGAAGTTCTTCGGTGGGAAACTTCTAGAAATGGAATTTAGCCTTTGCATGCTTGGTGGGATGGATTAACGATAGCAGTGGGGTGGAGCAGGGATACGCTTTGGGGATGGGTTAAGATAGCTGTGGGGATGGGTTACGGATAAGCAGTGAGATGGGCAAGGGATACCTGTGGGATGGGCAGAGATATCCATTTAGGGATGGGGTAAGATAGCTGTGTGATGGGTTGAGATAGCAGATGTGAATGGGCAAGGGATTACCTGTGGGAATGGGTCTAGGATACCTGTGGGATGCTTTTAAGAATAGGCTGTGAGATAAGATAAACCTCCCAGTGCAACGCATAGTGGGATGTATGGTCCACACTCCAGCTGCCACACAGTTAGGCCCTTATATTATCAATAATAATGTAATCATTCATCCCACAATGTCCAACATCACACACACACTCCTTTAATTAATGCCTGTTCATTGTAGCCCACCACAACAATTACATGGCCCAATCTTCAATCAGTGTGGATGAGACCAAGGCCTGAAAGGAAGCATCATTAAGCACTATTCATTTCCTGTCTTGCCGACCCACTGCTCTCCAGTGGGGAAGTTGCACAGATTTTCAGGAGGTTTGATTGCCTTCTTTCCCTTCACGTGATGGCTCTGTTGGGGGCCTTACACATCCTCAGTTGTCTATCAGGTTTCGCCCTTGCCTCCATTCCCCAGGCTCCTTTCCCCATTGCCTTGTTGAGGAGGCCCGAGCTGTTCTGCAAGACTGCAGGTAGCGGGTGCTGCATGAGATGTTGCAGGCATGCAGCAAGCTTCCCACGATCCCCCTTCACGGTCTCTGGGCGATGCTGGCAAATTGTGGTGAGAAAGACCTGGAACCGTTGGCCCAGGATGCCAAAGGCGTTCTCCACACCCTGCCTTGCCCTGGACAAGCCTTGTAGTTGGAAGATCCTCTTCTTCACGAGTGAGGCAATCTGAAGTGTAGGGCTTCATGAGGTAGGTTCTGAGGGAGAAGGCGTCATCCCCCATGATGAAGTCAGGGCACATCTTTGCGTGTCGTTGGGCAGGGGGGCCTGGATCTGGAAGCCCATGATGAGGGTTGCTTCCAGCCCGCTCCTTGAGGTGACTGGCATTGTATACCTGGGCATCTGAAGATGAGCCGATTGCCTGGAGCATCGATGTAAACCTGAACCATGTAGTCAGCATCTACTCATGGCGAAGAGACTGATTGCTGAAGAACAGTCCTTCTGGTTGAAATAAGTGGACCCCGACTTGGCTGCCGCTTGGCAGGCACTGTGCTTTCCCATCCTATGGCTCCAGCTGGATGTGGGGAAGTTCACAGCTTCTGATACCACTGCCTCTACAACTTTCTTCCAGCCTTCTTCAGTGGAAGGGCACTGGAGGAGCTCCTGCAGATTCTTCGAATGATGCCTGCACACCACTTTCTCTGACGCACAATGACTGATGGTGTTGTGTGCACTCTCCAGCTGTACTACATGACTTCCCTGTACGTGTTGCCCTGAGCAAGGTGGCGCAGAGTGCATCCACTGAGAGCTCCTTTCTGTTCCCATAGTAGAATTGAAAGAGGCTGTATGATGCTTCGCAACTGTTGCAGAACGATGCGTGAGCTTCCCAAAAGGACTGTGTTAATGATCAATGGTGGACAATGACTGGATGCTGTGGAAGAGGAAGAGCAAGGAGCAAGGCTGCAGAGGTATGCAAGCAGGGGCTGCTGGACTGGAAAGTGGAGATCCAGTGAGTTGCTCCCCTTTTTATAGGCCAATAAGGTTTTCCACTATGTGTCCTTTTGCCTCCTCTAGGCATCCTCTAGAGCATCTTAATTAGTCCGAGATTAGGTCGCCCTCTGCGAATGTTTTTTTCTGTTTTACACATGGCTTCTTATGCCGAGCTGCATCCGCTTTTCATCCTTTCTCCGTTCGTGCTACTAACGCTGCCGGCGTCCGTTCCGTGGTCCGTTCTCATGCGTCCGTTCCGCTTCTCCCTGTGTCCGTTTACGCTGACACAGCGGAATTTTGAGCGGAAGCGCAGCGGTATGCTAGCATGATGTAGCGGGACGCGTAACACGATGCGACGGATGCAAGAATGGAATTTCCCCCGTATGCTAGCGTAATGCAGAACGGACGCTTGGATACATTTTCCACTCAAAAAGTTTTGAGCAGCTCAAAACTTTTTTGAGCGAGAATGGAACCTCAGTCGACGGAATGCTGGACGGATAGAGAGGAAGAAAACGGACGCAGTGAGTACAAAACGGATGCATCGCTTTAACCAACGGATGGCAAGTGTTTCTCTCCATTTTACATCCTCTTTCCATCCGTTGGTGCAGTGTTACATGGGCTTAAAACCTGTTCGCTATGTGACACTGTAATAGATGAGTTACAGAACTTGGAAAGTTCTTGGAAAGAAATACATGGAAATCCAATTATAGCCATCCAATTACAGCCAATCCTAGCTTAATGATAGATTGCTTCTTGACTGTTCAAAGTTACAATTGATCCCCTCCCAAAAAGGTACTTATAACGTGGTTCTGGAGTTCTGATGGTGGCATGCGCACTGCACACACTTGCATACACAGAGAGAAAGAGAGAGAGAGAGAGAGCCATGGCCACAAGTACTTGGCAACTGGCTCACCTTTACAACTCAGTTGCCAAGTCTCTGAAAAAAGAGTCCTGTGACCGTGTTTGTGTGTGTGTGTGTGTGAGTGAGAGAGAGACCATCCAAACTACAGTTTACAGCAAAACACACCCATAGGAATGCATTTTCTCACTTAACGACCATGATATTCACTTAACTGTATGTTTGATTTACAACTGCCATGTTTCTTTAGCTGAAAACAAAGGTCAAAAACTCGGGTTGGTCACATGGGTGCCTTAACATAGGATCATTGTGACTTGTAATAGAAATTCCAGGCAGCATTAACAGTCATGATTTGGGGACTGCCTGTATTTATCTAGTCATTTGGGGCTGGATTTGGAATTTCCAATCCCAACAACTGAAGCTTGTGGAAGGTTGCAGTATCCAATGTCACCAAACGAGTACAAGCCCATACTCCATGTCTACTTTGGAATAACCATGCCTACCTTGGGAAATTCTTTTCAAATAAAGGAATAATATTGTAATCATCTCTTATTTTAATCATTTTCTCATCTACCTACTAGTATTCTTTACTGGCCAAGTGTGATTGGACATACAAGGAATTTGTCTTGTGCAAATTCTCTCAGTGTACATAAAAGAAAAGGTACATTCATCAAGAATCATAAGGTACAACACTTGATGATAGTCATGGGGAACAGTAAGCAATCAAATCATACTAGGAAACAGTCAGTCTAAATCGTAAGGATACAAACAACAAAGTTACAGTCATACAGTCACAAGTGGGAGGGGATGGGTGATAAGGAGTGATGAGAAGATTAATAGAAGTACAGACTTAGTTGGAGAATGTTGAGGGAATTATTTGTTTGGCAGAGTGATGGCGTTTGGGAAAAAACTGTCCTTGTGTCTAGTTGTTCTGGTGTGCAGTGCTCTATCATGTCATTTTGAGGGTAGGAGTTGAAACACTTTATGTTCAGTATATGAGGGGTCTGAAAATTACAGTATTTTCACAGCCCTCTTTTTGACTCATGCAGTATACAGGTCCTCGATGGAAGGCATGTTGGTACAATTGTTTTGACATGAAAGAAATCAAGCTGGGTTAAGTTGCCTATTCCCAAATCTGTAGCAGCTATTCCAAATTTTACAATCATGATAAAGAACTGTTGGGACTTTTAAAAGAGAATATTTCTGGGTTAAACTCAATTCCTGGAACATCCATAGACACATCTATGGAGTTTTCTTCACAACAGTGAGGCAGGAAGGCATCATTGCCTTCCATGGAATGTTTTCAAACTTCTCAGTGCAATCTGTAGTCCTGGGAATTTTTGGTAGAATCACACAAAACACCCACACAATATACGGAGCTCTGTTATCGGCTATAGAGGCTTTCAGGAAAGCCTTGCTGGCTACAGAAGAAATGGGCTGAAGTGTGTGAGGCCTGGATCCAAAGCCAAAGAAGTTCCTAAAGGCCTCTGACAGTGAAAAGAAGGTCAGGGGCCATGCACACAAGTGAAATGAGTCAGTGGACTACATCTCTCCCCAAAAAATAAGACCTGGTGCCTTTTTTGGTGGCCAAAAAGATTATAAGACAGGGTCTTATTTTGGGGAAAACACGGGTAGGTGTTCGATGACATACTGGCTGTATTTTATGCTAGGCTAGGCTAGGCTAGTCTTGTCTATTCAAGAACTGCCTGATTCCAAACTTTTTTCTTGCCTTATTTTGAAATGTTAACAGGTCAGTCAAGTGCAGGCTAGGAATCTGAGCCTTCTAAGAGAGCAAGCAAGAAATGCCAAAGCATGTAAAAGGACTCAAAGATTATTCTTGAGTCCTTATCTGCTCCAGAGGACATTCCACCTTCTCCAGACTGGTTGCCATCTAAAGAATGGTAAGGGCTCTCTTCAGGACAGCAATTTTCTCTTCTGCAGGTGAGGGGCCACTGCCTGTTTTAGTTGTGGATTTCATCCTGAGCCGTACACAAAATTGTTTCAGTCAATTTACTTTCAGATGTTTTCGCTTGCTTGATGGATGGATACACTGCCTTTATTTCATACAACTTAAGACTGTGTACAAAATGTTCCTTCCTCCTGTTTTCCCCACAACAGGAGGGAGTCCTAACAAACAAAGACAGCACATTCACTACTTTTTCTATTATTGCATCTGCAGATTTCTGTTCATTGGCCATGCTTGAGTTGACCATTCCTTCTTATAGGAGGGAAGGAGTGAAAGAATAAACGTCATTGGGAGGATGGTTTGAGGCATCTGACAGATAAAATTGCTCTGATCTGCTCTAAGCTGGTCTCTGGTTGTGTAGGTCCTGCTGAGTTGAACTGGTCTATCTTGATTATCTGTGAAATTTGAGCATGTTAGCCTCAAGCAAATGGATATGGTCTCATCAGGCTATGAGCACAAGCCATCACTTTATTGGATCCATGTTGGTTAAAGTTTCTCAGTAGACAACACATAATGGTGGTCATTTTTTTCTTAAGTAAAGGGGTAGCTCTTCCTGCAATGATCTGTCTTTATTCAAGGAATCATCACTGAATCTAAAAATGTTAGCTAGATCTCTACCAGTCTCCAACTTTTTGGGGAACACCATTGAGAAAATTATTGAACTGTGGAGGAAGTAAATTATCCAGATTTCTTCCAGTTGAATTTCAGGCATGAATGATTTCAGGCATTGAGGCAACATTGATCTTGCTTAAGGATGGCTTTAGAAGGGATGGGTATGACCCTGGTTGTCCCTAAACTCTCAGACCTTTCACTCCATCAATCTTCATATCGTTCTGGACTGGCTGGGGGGGGGNAAGCCATGGAGTTGCAGTAGTTGCCTTGATTCCTTCTCCTTTCAATGAAGGAAAGATCTACCTTTAGGCCATTGCTTTGTGGAAGTCGTCAGGTTCAAATCTCTTTACTCTTACTTAACATCTACATAAATCCAATGTGTGGGGCCATCCTCAGCATATGATTACACACTAAAAATCATTAGGTACTGCAACCAATAGCAATATATAGAATATAAACAGAGCAAAACCTTGTGAGAAATTTTATATCAAAATATATTTTATACTTTGTAATGTTTCCATCTTTCCTCAAAACATTAACAAAATTCACAATGGTCTGAGAAACTTTGTCTCTATTAGATAATTGACAGTCAAGCTGAAACTAAATTAATCAAGTAAAAATAGCAAATGGGAGAAGAAAATCCTTTACTCAAATTTCTTCAAACCTCCAAATAAGTTACTCAAACCTCCAAATAAGTTACCCAACCTAATCCACATATCAAAGGATAAGATCTGCAAACAGAAATAGAGTTAAGTAAATTAGGTCTCCCAGCAGAATTACATGTTTACAAGAATAAAAATCACAGACATACCTAACACACACACACACACACACACCTCAAGTGTCACCCTAGAATCAGCACATAGACATTTCTACACCCTGGACAAGCCCCCCCTATAAAAATCAGTTGCTGTACTCCTTTTCTCTGCAGCTTCTCCTAAAGGCAATAAATATTTCTTCTTTCCTCACAGCTTTCTGGATCTCATTTTTATTTATTCTTGAACAATCCATGCTCAAGCTGGAACATTCTTCTGACAATCCATAGCAACCTACTAGCAATTCTGTAAACCAGGCCTAGACAATTTATGGTCCATGGGCCACATATGGTCCATCAAGCAGCCTTGTACACTGGTGTACCCCCCCCCAAAAAAAAAAACAACCCTCAATAAATTGACTGTTGTCAAATGTTGTTGCTACCAGGCAGGATCTGCTGTTGCCACTGCCAGAAAGACACACTGTCAAATGCTTCCAACACCTCCAGGCCTCATCAACCCCATCAGCTCCAGAATTGCTGATGCTCTGTTGCTGCCAAAGAGCTGGTTTATGTTCTTTCATTAAAGCTTGAAGGTAGACTCTCCCAGTGTTTGTAAGACTTATTATCCAAAGGTTTCCAACCACTAAAAATTGGTTAATAAACAATTTCTACTTAGTGTTCTTTTAAAGATCCCAACTGTGATTTGAGCAAGATGGTTATTCTCTCATCGATCCCTGTCCACAAAACCCACTGAAAACCACTGGGTCAGAGTTCCAAATAATACATCCATAACAAACTGAACTCCAAGGCAAGTAGGTTTTCAAAGAATTGGTTTATTGGATATATCATATTGGCATAAGCTGGTGAAAACAGATTCTGAATATTCCCACCAGTTTCACCTAATTAAAAGTAAGTTTCTCCCTTTTCCCAAACAATCAGTCACATGGTCCAATCAAGGACCCATCTGGTTGTCAGGCAATATTGCTCTTCCTCTCTCTGGCCACCTGTCCTTGGTTCCCAAGAGAAAGTTTTGTTTTTTTTTACTACAAACCTCCACTATCTCTATTCTTCCCTCTCTAACCCTAGCTCCAGTGTGGCAACACTGAAGCCTCAAAATGGCCTCTGTCAGGTCAGCTTCATGGTTGACACACTGTCTTGCAGTCTCTGTTTAGAGGACTTGTAGATAATTTCTCTTAAGAGGAGATCCAGGCAGAAGAAAAATACCATGGCTTCAAAATCTAAGGGACAGGTTTGGACAAAACTCAGCAGCACTTTTTCATGCAGCTGTTGATAAAAATAGGATAGCCAACATGATTGCCAACATCCGATGACGGACATGGCACAAGAAGAAGAAAAAGTAGGTAATTTCCTCTCTTTATCTGTAGAGATTCAAATAGCTGGTCTACTCATCACCTCTTTGCTCTTTGCCATGGTCATTGGCTCTGCTTTTCGCCGAACTGTCTTCTGTGGTAGCAAATATTAAGAAGGAAATTTGCTCTTTCTTAAAAATAAATTGAGATGCTACCAATATGTTAATCACCCAGGACATAATTAAAGCATCCACTTACGGTTCTATTATCACTTTTGTCTCAGAAAAAAAAGAGGCCCAGAGCTGCTAATTTTATTCATCTGGAAAAAAAATAGATTCATTTTGCTATATACCAGAAACCCCACAGATGAATCATATCAAGTATTTATAGTAGCTAAGGTTAAATTGAGTCTACCAAATTCATAACAATTTGAATATTCCTTGAGATGCATTAATCTGAACTCTTGGGAATAAAGAGAGAAAACTGGAAATTTTATAAGCTTATGGGTTGAAACAAAAACAACATTTTATACCTAGAATTCTGGCAGCATTGGTCATTTACAAACTAAAACAGAATCTATTAATGATCAGTTTTATATTTTTATATAGAGTTATATAAATTATGTATATCTCTAACAACATCAAATTATTAATTTCTTAAGAAGTATTGAAATGTAAATGATCTTTCAGGAACATAAAAATCAGCTGTTTCAGCCACCAACATGAGAAATTGCAGAAACATTTCAAACTATGAAATGGAGAAAGGCTCTGGACCAGACAGATTTCCATTTGAATAGAATAGAAGTTTCATAGGCCTATTGGAACCTATATTGTCAAAGGTACATGATCAAACATTTAATATCACTATATTTCCCCATTTTACAGGCTTATATTACAGTAATAATAGTTCTGTAATATAACACTATTACGATAGTAGTAGTACTACATTAGAGAAAAATATTCTGTGGAAATTACCTTTGCTTAATGTGAATGCTCAAATATTAATTGCAACACTACTCAGAGATTTACAGAAAATAATAGCATCATTGATCTATCCAAGTCTATCCAGGACCAAATGTATAAAAAGTAGACAATCCTCTGACAATAGCAACTGCTATTTTGAATATTACCACTGATATTGTGAAATTGGTTGAATGGTGTTGAATGCTGGGAAGGCCATTGATACAGTTCAGTTTAAATTTATCATATCTATCCTAAAAAGAATAAGGGTTTCCATCATTTTTCATTTACTAAATTACTATTTCATATTTTCCCCTTATGGCTGGAATGATTACAAAAGAATTTGTTACGCTATCCATCACAGGGCCGTGGTGGCCCAAGTGGTTAGAATGCAGTATTGCAGGCTAACTCTGCTCATTGCTAGGAGTTCGATCATGACTAGCTCAAGGTTGACTCAGCCTTCCAGCTGTCAACTCTTGAAACAACTAAAGCCATATTTTCTTGCTTTGTTTCTTAGTTGCTATATTTATATGGAAGGGAGGAGGACTTGTGGCATGTAGAATGTTTTCGTCAAATGTGCCAGACATAACAATGCTTAGGCTCCTGAGAACCAAGGCCAATTCAGTGTGCCCGAGCAATGGCAGGAGGGAATGCTAAGAAGTTAATTGCCTGCTTGGTTGGCTAACCAGAGGTTGTGAATGCTCCAACACTGGAAGTTTTTAAAAGATTGGATAGCCATTTGATTGAAGTGATGCAGGATTTCCTGCCTAAGCAAGGGGTTGGACTAGAAGACCTCCAAGGTCCCTTCCAACTCTGCTATTCTATTCTATTCTATTGTGGCATAAGGGGGGTGAACAATATCTATTCTTTAATTATACCAAAAAAGCAGGAATTATTCAGCATTAGTTTGACCTCTGACAAGACCAATATGATGTAACCAATAAACAGGATTTTTGAAGAAGCCAAAGTCTTGAATTGGTTGGGAGTAATTACTTGGAACCATGACACCAGGCTTCTGAGGTAAGTAAAATGAGAACCCAGATTGCTGGGGACTTAGAGTGGGCTGTAAAGCATTATGAAATGATGTATAAATCTAAGTGCTATTGCTATTGTGATGCCCATTAATAATGCCCTTGTCTCCTGAAAAATGTTGATTAGCTTCTTAACCCTTTGAGTCAGAGGTGGTATTCAGCAGTTTCTAAGCAGTTCTGGAGAACTGGTAGAGGAAATTTTGAGTAGTTTGGAGAACCGGCAAATATCACCTCTGACTGGCCCTGCCCCCATCTATTTTCTGCCTCCCGAGTCCCAGCTGATTGGCTGGGTCTTCTTTTGTTGCCCTGCACAAGAGAACAGAGCTGGAAAGCAGGTTAGTGGGGTGGGGAGGGAATGGAGATTTTGCAGTATCCTTCCCCTGCCACCCCCACCAAGTCATGCCCACCAAGCCACACCCACCAAGTCACACCCACAGAACCGGTTGTAAAAAATTTTGAATCCTACCACTGCTTTGAATTCTTCTTTTACAGCTTAGTCCTCACTCAGTGTTCTGACCCAGGCTTCCAAAACCGTAATCACACACAAGCTTATTTTAAAAACAAGACTTATTTTATTGCAACATCGAGAATTGTTTTCATTCTCAGCTGGAATTAATCTCAAATAGTCCCCCAAGATAAGCACGCACCTTTCAGTTCTGTGAAATGCTGTCAAAAAACGAAATACAAAAAAAAACAAAAAAACCAACCGAAGTACAAAGAGCTTCAAGGTAATTCGATCCCTGAACCAATAGAACTACCTTGCTTCCTGCAAAGGTTTCATCATCTTGGCTGGACTTTTACACCTTATGGGAGGGGCAATCATCTACTAGCCTTACTCCTGAGTTGCCCCTTTTGTTTCAGCTGCTCTCGCTTTCTAGCAGCTCTGTGCACATGCACACTGGGAACAGGCTCCCTGAGTCCTTTGCCTTGCTGCTGCCAGATTCCGAAAGCTCCAGAGTCAGCACCCCACTCCCAGATGGTCCTGACCTCACCCTGCATCAGATGCAGGAACCTCATGAGTCCTCTCCAGACTCCTTGACTGGTCCCCATTCTTCCCCACTGTCCAATTCCATTTCCATCTGCACCGGCTGCCAGTGAACCAAAACACTCAGCAACCACTCATTCAGTGACCATTTGAAGTTATAACACCACCAAATGAGGAGTCTTGCAACTTTGGCAGCAGCTCTGCAGTCATGTGATCATGAATCAGATGCTTGGCAACCCCTACACAATTGCAATGTTCACAGCATCCCACAGCCTCATGATTGGCATTTGCAACCTTTGCTGCTGACTTCTGACAAGCAAAGACCATTGCGGGTGGTCCCAAGTCATATATAATGCTGTGTGATTTGCTTAATGATCACAACTGGAACGGGTGGACGTGCCATCATAAGTTGGCACAGTGATAAGATGTTTTTGATTTACAAGCGTGTCACTTAGAATTACAGTTGTGGATTTCCTATAGCGAATTTTCAGATATTTAGGGGCATGAAGGCACTTGATACTGAATATACGTTTTTATATGCTGATGATATCATAGTTACTTTATTTTGGATAATAATCTACTATCATTAGCAAAACCATTTAAAAGTTTATAGCAATATCATTTATACTCTATTTATACCCTCCAATTATACTTTTAATTGGAAAAAAGTTTAATTTTCTGTCTTTGGAATTCATTTTGTACTGACTGTTAAAAAAAACCTTGGGTTTATATTTTAATTGAAATATACCATAATACTTAGAATTAAAAGTGTTTAATGACCTAGATGCAATTTCATTAGATACAATTTAATGACTAAAACTTCTATTTCTGTAAGTCTTTGGAGCAAGGATGATCCAATTAAAATGAAGATTACATGAAGTTGGTGTATATTTTGATGATTCTTATGATAATCCCTCTTAGATTCTTTACACAAATAAATACTTTAACAAGAATATTTTTATGGCAAGCTAAACCCCTTGAATATGGGGTTGCCATATGGAGGTTGCCTTTATCCTGAAGTTATCTTTGATCTATCAGATTTTTAACAATATTTTTGGGCCTTCATTTCATGTTTATGAAATCCTCCCTCCACCTCTTTGCCCAACTAGAGCAAGCATATATTCCTCTGTATTCTTGGCAGGTTGAAGATCCAAGTATATTAAAAGGGCATTTTTATTTAAACCTTGTCAGCTGTCAGACATTTGGTTATTAATTGGCAAGCAGGTACATTTTGATCCTAAATCACATGAGAAATTAATATTGTGGGCGAATCCAAATTTGAAAACAGCAGCATAATGTGGCTTAAAGATTTTGGTTGTTTTTCCATTTGATTTTTTTTTACTTTCTAAAGCAAGGGTCTCCAACCTTGGCAACTTTAAGCCTGGCAGACTTCAACTCCCAGAATTCCCCAGCCAGCAAAGCAAAGTTGAAGTCCAACAGGCTTAAAGTTGCCAAGGTTGGAGACTCCTGCTCTAAAGAATATTTGTAGCTCAGGGTTGAAATAAGGAATCCTTGGTCTCTCTGAGCTTGATTTAGCATTGGCACTTGTTCTGTATGGAACTTGGTAAGCTCCAAGTTCCCTATTCTGATTGGCCAAAAAGGCCATTCGCGGATTGGCTGTTAGAGAACCAATCCGGTTTTAACGCTGTCAAACGGTGGGACAGAGTTAAAGTAGGTGTCCATTGGCCACAACCACAGAAAGCCGCTATAAAAAGGGCTGCTGCGGCTTGGGCCTGTTGTTACCGTTACTATTGCTTTAGCGAGTTTAATTAAAGAGATTTATTGTTTTGGAACACGGGTCTCACACGGCTGCTCTTTCGCAGACTGAACATTGGCGATGAAGTGGGGATTGTCATAGAAGAGTGAAGACCAAAGCATCGTGGCGATCTGAACCAAGAACAGAGATGGCCGGTACCAATGCGCCGCCCGCACCAGTTCAATCCTGAAAATGAGGGATTGGGAGTCCGTATATCGATCGCTTTCTTATGTTTTGGAAAGCAACCGAAAACTACAGATCTTGACCAGAGGAAGAGGACTGTCTTTCCTTACACAGCGGAACCAGCCGTCTTTAAAATGGCTAGGCGCTGGCTAAACCCCGAGATGTCAAACAGATGACTTGTGCCAGAGCTAACAGAAGTGCCTGAAAATAGCACATGCACCTGTGTCTCAACTTGAATAAAAAGAAACGATTTCTACAAGAGGGACCAGAAGGAAGATGAAACGTCAGAGATTTTGTAAAGCAGCCTGAAGACACTATTGCTTTTATCCTGCCTAGTGATTTGGAGAATAATTTGACTCCCTTTCTTTATAATAAAACCTTGTTATTTATGAAGTCAAATTTGTTATTTATGACTAGAATTATTCGAACTTATCAAGTTCACACTGAAATTCACATGGATTTGTTTTCCTTTCAAAATACAGAACAAAGTTAGTGTCCATAACAAAATGGGCAAAAGATAATTTCTAAGCTGCAATAGATTGCTACTTCAACTGAACAAGCCTGCTTAAGGCCCCTGTCAAACTGGCCGACGGATGCAAAACATTTGTAAAAAGGACAACAGTGGACGAGCAAAATGTTTCCATCCGTTGTTATCCGCTCTAAAAAAGTGCCCCTACGGAATTTGCATTAAGGAGAGCGGACTAAACACGGAAAGGAAATGGACGGGGGAGGGACGTAGGTGGCGGATGGAAAGGCGGATGCCTCCACGGATGAAGCCTAGGGATGGAGAAGCAGATTGGAGCGGAGTGGCACATCTGCAAGGGTTCCGGGGAAGACAGCGAAGCAGAGCCGGAACGGAAAGAGCGGAGCGCGATGCCGACCGGATGAAAGCGGAATGCTAGAGCGGAAAGCCTAGCGTTCCACATGCGCATGCGGGGAGGATGCCTGCGTCAGCCCACAGAGTATAAAGGGAAGCAGCTCGCAAGCAGGTCACCATTCAGAGGAAGCCTGCTTCCAGAACACAGCTTGACATGCCAGCCGCGCCAGCCAATCGCAACAAACATGGGAAAGAAAAAGGAAGCCTCTGCCATCTGCTACCAGCTGGCAAAGGGACGAACAGGCCATCCTCCCACCCCTGCCCTGACTCTGCTTCTGCGGGGCTTCTGCTTGCCCGGCCTTGCTCTTCTGGTGCCTGAGGCTTCTGCTGATGCTGCTTCTTGGAGTGGTGCTTTCTGCTGATTCTGCTTCTGGTTGGTGGTGCTTCTGCTGGTGCTTACTCTGCTGATGCTGCTTCTGGTGGTGGTGCTTCTGTGGTGCTTACTCCTGCTGGCACTGATCCTGGTGCTGGTGCTTCTGTTGGTTGCTTACTCTGGCGGCACGCTTCCGGTGTGGTGCTTCTGCTGTGCTTACTCTCTGCTGCACTTGCTCCTGTGGCTGGGCTTCTGCTGGTCTTACTCGCTGACGCTTGCTCTCTGGTCCTGCTGGTCCTTGCTGGTGCGTTACTCTGCTGGTGCTGCTTCCTGGTCCTGGCTGGTGCATCCGGTCTGCTTGTGCTCCTGGTCTACTGGTCCTGCGTGGGTGTCCTGGTTCTGCTGCGTTGCTCCTGGTCCGTGCTGGTGCTGCTGGGCCGCTGCTTGCGCTACTGTTTGTTGTTGCTGCTGCTGGTGGTGGTGGTGGGTGGAGAGCAGCCCCCTACAAATCCTCGAAGCCCCTCTGATGAGGCGCCATATGGCTCTGCAGGGAGGGAGGTAAGAGGCGACCCGCGTGAACGGAAGAGGAGGCAAATACTCATCGAAAAGGAACAGACGGAGAGGTTGCGGAATGGCTCAGGGAGAATGAAATATCTTTGCGGCGGAAAGGGAACACAGGCTCTATCTAAGACCCAAAAGAAGCAAGGCTGATGGAGAAGAAGGCGGAGATCCTGGGCTACCCTTCGGAGGTGCTCCTCCAGCTGGTGGAAAGCAACATGCACAACCTGGTACGGGAAGCTGCAACCTCAAGAATCTGCCAGGCCCCGGTCAAGCTGACGCGACAGAGAGACCTACGTTGAATAGCCAGGTGCAGCTTCCTGGAGGGTGAGATTCCGCCACTCGAGGAGCACCCTCTGTCTACCCTCGTCTCTCAGGCAAGCCTGCCTTGAAGAGCCCAGTCCTCTCCGGCCCGAGATCTCAGTTCCTGATCTCCAGGCAAGGTATCTGTGGAGCCGTCCACGACGAGAGAACCCCCGACAGCTGTAATAGCCCGTGGTGGGGCACGTGGAGGACCCTTGAATGCAAGTGGGAAAAGGAGACGGGGCACTTCCCACCACAGTCCAACCCGACATCCACCCCCAGCTCCACCTCCGCATAAAGGCAAGAAAGCAAACAGGAGGGTGCAGAGCCACACTGTCCTGCTTGGAGATAAAGAACGCATCAGAAAGCAGCGTAGAATCTCCTCTCTCACTGGTACACACCGATGCCCCAATCCTCCAACCGCAAGCCTTCTACACTACGTCAACCAGACCCCTCATGAACATGTCGGAACCCCAGTAACCAAGGTGGGTGAAAGGACAGAATCACTGATCTTTCTTCCAACCTTCCAGAACCAAGATGAACCTGCTCCACTCCAAGTCCAGGCCTGCTCCCTCCACACCAGGTGATGCACTGCCCTTCAAGGCTTCCACAGGCCTCACCTAACCAAGTCTACGGTACGCAGGAGGTCCGCAGCACAGGAGCCTTCCAGTTCTCAGGCCAGGTATCGTAAGCCACCCGTGGCCCTGATGCCCACCAGTGCCACCCACATCGGTCCGATGCCATGCCACAACACCAAAGATCCACCCACGCCACTAATGCCAATAACCGGACGCAGTGCCTCACCCAGCTGCTAGAGGAGACAGGCACGTGGACACTGGCTTTGGCGGCCTTCGCGGGGGTGGCTCCTTTTCCACCCGCAGCCACGCCGCGACGCGACCCAGGGGACCATACACGAACAATACGTTGCATTGCTTGGAGGTAATTGCGGAGACGTGACACCCTCCTAGACAGCTGGCTTTATCCCCTCCGGTGATAGGTTGAGTCCGTGTATGCCTGCGACGGTAATGGCGGTCTCTCAACATCAACGAGCGAGGACGGTGGGAGGTCCAAGCGCCCACGCTTGCGAACTGAAGCACCTGACTCGAACCAGCAACTGTCGCACTGTTGCCTGTCCCGTACCGCTTGCGGCGTGGGGGCTGAGAGACAACACGGAGCACCAATGTAGGCAGGCCTCGAGGACTGTCACGTCGGCTCTGCAGCCTGGGCTGAGGGACAGCGAGGACCTACACGTGGGAGCATCACACAGTACAGCTGGAACCGTGTCACCGGCACCTGAGTACGATTGGGTAATGGGCGTCAATGAGCTCGAGCAAATGACGAGAGAGCGCGAGAGGAGCTGGGTGGCTACCCTGTTGAACTTTAATTTTTGCTTTGGGACACTTCGGACTTGGTCATTTTCTTATTAAGCTTGTTTATTAATAAAAGATTATTCTTTGCTTCACACACTCTGCTTCATTTATTTTTGTAAAATTAAAGTCTTGGTGGAAACTTTTATGAAATGGTTAAGCCTTTGCATGCTTGTGGGAGGGTTAAGAATAGCAGTGGGAATGGGGCAGTGATACCTTTGGGAATGGGCAGGAATAACCTGTGGTAGGGTAATAGCTGTGGGATGACAGGATCCTCTCTTTCACGAGTGAGAGATCCGGAACTGTAGGGCCTTCCATGGGCAGGTTATGAGTTAGCAGAAGGCAATGAAGAGTAGGGCAATCTTAGCAGAATGTCGGTTGGGGCAGGTGGTCTGGATCTGGAAGCCCTCATGATGAGGTTGCATTCCAAGCCCCTCCTTAGGGTCAACTTGGTGTTGTCTATACCTGGATCTGTAATGCTTGACAACATTGCCTGAAGCAATCGATTGTAGCATGAACTGTAGTCAGCAGATTCAACCAGGCCGAATAGAGAATTGATGGCCTGAAAGAAGGCCCTGTGTAGTTGTAATAAGCTAGGACCCTGAACTTGGCTAGCGAGCTTGCAGGCCACAGTGTCTTGCCAACTATGGCTGCCAACGGCTATGTGGGGAAGTCCACTTCTAATACCACTGCCTCTGCAACTTTCTTGCCACGCCTTCCTTCAGTGGAGGGGCACTGGAAGGAGCTCCTCAGTATTGCTTCATTGATGGCCCTGCAAACCAACTTCTCTGACACAATGCTGATGTGTTTCCGTGTGGCACCCCAATGCCGTAACTGCTATGCTCTGTAGGGGGCCCTTGAGCGCAGGTTGGCCCAGGAGTGAGTTGCCCACTTGAGCCCAGGGTCCGACTGGGCTGGGCACGTTTGGTGTTTTGCCTTGGTCAAACCTGGGTCCTCAGCACTCCACAACTTCATCAAAATGCGCTGGAGGCAATCCTCATGAAGTTCGTGGAATGACAACGCAGTCTGTCGGTTTCTCAGCTCCACCATCACATTGTTGAACATCCGCTAATTCATGCTCTTCCTCTGCCCCGATTTACCTTCGGCACCCAGAAACTTCTTGGCCGACCTCCTTTCTCCTCCCGTATGAACACGTTTGCAAAGAGCCTGTAGCATGGACTTTCGACACTGTTGCCAGAAACGATGGTAGGCTACCAAAAGGACTGTGTCTATGATCCATGGTTGGAGAGATCAATCGGATGACTGTGGCAAGAGCAAGAGCAAGGCTGCAGAGAGTCCTGCCACAGCAGGGCTGGCTGGACGCTGAACAGTGAGATCCAGGTGAGTTCTCCCCTTATTTAATAGAAATATAGGATTTCACCATGTGTCCTTTTGCAACATCCTCTAAGGCATCCTCACTCTAACAATCCTTAATAAATCCGAGACATCAGGTATCCCCTCTGCCGAACCTTTTTTACCTTTTAAATGCTTTCTTTGCAAGCTGCATCTGCTTCCTATCCTTTCTCTCCGCTATCGCTTACTAATGCCTGCATGTTCCGTCCGCGTCTCGTTTCGGCTTCCTGTGTCCTGTTTTCCGCTGAGAGCGGATCATTGAGTTGCACGGTACAATGCGCGCAGGGATTGCCTAGCCGGATAGAAGCGGCATGCGTAACGGATGACGAGGATTGTAGACCGGATGTATCCCCTTCATGCGGTTAGCTCGGATTGCAGAACGGACGCTTGGAGACATTCTTCTGCTCAATAAAGTTTGAGCAGACTCAAAAACTTTCTTGAGGCGGACTGGAACTCAAGTCGACGGAATTCCTGGGACAGATAGAGAGGTGAAAAATGGAGGCCGTGAGTACAAGAATGGATGAATTGCGTTAACCAACGGATGGCAAGTGTTTCTCTCTGTTTTACATCCTCTTTCCATCCGTTGGTGCAGTGTGACATGGGCTTTACGGTATCATACCAACCAATTCTGTAATCCTATTTGGAGAAAATTTATGGTGGCTCTACAGACATCAAAATATTTTCCACTCTCATATTATTCAGGATAATCATCTTATATTTCTACAAGTATCAAATGAACTATTTGTGCAGCTTCTTACTCCTCTCTTCAACCAAGGCACTCATTTTTATGCAACTCTATAACTTCCCTTTTTCCTTCTTTGATGACTGTACGGAAGTTATTTGCCATCGACTTCTTCCGGGATGCTTTCTGATTTTCCATAACAGCATTTGTTCAGGAAAGATAAGAGGCTATGAATTTAAAGTGACAAAGCTCTGGTACTTTTTCACAGAAGTGAAAAATTGATGGCCTAATGAAATATGTTCCGTTCTGTGCTCTAAGATCCTTGTCTCCTTTCATTAATTCTGGGTTCCTCTTTTATTTCAAGCAGATATAACCATTTTTGGATGAAGGTAAATTGGGTGAAGAACAAGGGAAGTTGTTTATGTTTCTTTAATATTAAATTTGAAAACCAGATAAGCTAATATGATTCTTTCCCATGAATTTTAGAATCTTCCCCCTCTTCCATTAAAAAAAATAGTTTCCTGGTGTTTTGGGGTTACATAGACTGTTTTAGGGAATATGTGTAGTGCTATTGTGGCAGATTTAGGGATAGACTGCAGAAAATAAAGAAAATAAAACTAATATCACAATAGAGCTAATTTTTATTTTGTATTTGTATTATTTTATTTTGTATTTGCACATTTTTGAATGTGTGTGTGAACACAAGTATTTACACTTATAAATTTACCAGTTTAAAAGGGGATCTGTTTTATTATCATAAGTTTATGAACAAAAATGATGAAGAACTTCAAGCTTCAATGACAAAAGAAGCAGTTGTGCACGATACAATTTACAATACCACATCTGGATTGAATTAGAAGAACATGGCAATTATGAATGGTTAATATATTCCCAAGGAAATATAACAAAGATGAAATAATTCATAAATAAGAGGCTTGTCGATGGAAAAGCATTGCAGCTATTATTCCTGGCAAGATCATGCTCTCTGAAGTAGAACTGCTCTAATTGTATTCTTGTATTCTGGAAATCTGACAGAAGACTGTTGACAAGCTCTGTCTCAAATCTAGAAGTCTACATTTCTTGCAATATGCATTCACCAAAGGTCACATGAAATGTTAATTTGAAATAAATAATACACTTTTTGAAAAATGGCTCAACTGAAGCATGACTGAAAGAGCAGATACCAAAATATAAAGATGGTCTGAGCAACTAAGGAAACATATTCAGATATGTGTTCTCAGGTGTGCAAAAAAAGAGAAGTAAATTCAGTGTTCCATAGAAGACAGATTTGGAAAAAGAACCAGCAGGGACAGGATTATACAAAAGCAGATAGTCAAACTAAATGTTAGAAAAAAATTAAAAACAGTTAAAGTAGGGTAACAACATTAAAATGTATCAGGTTCTCTTCTGTTTGTCTTTGAGAGGAAATCAGGAATTGGGATGCTTTCATTTGAGCTCTTGCACTAAACTTGAGATTGGATTCAGTACTCTAAATTATCCCTCCCAATTTGTGATTCTATGAAATCAGTGAATTTTCCTTGAATCATTTCTTGGAGATGCCCTTGCATAGCTCTCAATAAAAGCCATTGCTGGCATACTATATTTTCTCTCTCTATTTTCAACAAGTCGTGCCTAACATAATGATTTTTTAAAAAATAAACATTACCATTATCATATCATAAAAAACTATGCCACCCAAAACTCAGGTTGTGCTCTTCTAATTGTAACAGTCTCTTATTTCTTAGCAACAACCATTCTTTTATCCATACCAAACAGCACACTGAAAAATACAATTTGAAATCTAGCAGTCTCGGCTTTCTCTTATCTTTTCAACCATGGAGAATTTTATATTTAATTCTTGGTTTCTTGCCTGCCACCTAAACTGTCTCTTATCTGACTATTGCATAATCTGTGGCTATTTTTCCTGCCTCTCAAGGACATTCTTACAGACCATAACTTTGAGGGAGATTCAAGTCCCATCTCAGACACAGAAGCCGATTTAGGACAGATCCTCTCTCAATTTCTTGAAGGATTGGTAGTGAAAGGAAACTTGTGAGAAAGGAGTGATATCTATATCCCCATAGACTGTAGAACAGGGGCCCACAAACTTGGTAACTTTAAGACCTGTGGACTTCAACTCCCAGAATTCCTAAGCCAGCAAAGCTGGGAGTTGAAGTCCACAAGTCTTAAAGTTGCCAAGTTTGGAGACCTCTGCTGTAGAATATAAATCTAACAAATAACATGAAATTTTGTGACAAGGTACTACAGATAATCTGGTTTGTGCAAGCATCTTTCATTTTCCCTGATGTAGAGCTGAAGGAGACAACAAGACTCTGCCAAGTCTTGTGCACTATTGGCCAAATGGCACTATTGGCACAAGTCTTGTGCCAAATGGCACTATTTGGTAAGACATGTGAGTAAAAATCTTTTTCCAACATCATCAATAGACAGAAAATGCCTTCTAAAAGTACAATCCAGGCTTACTGAATATATAATAATTGAAGATTAGCTTAATAAACTGCAAGAGTGTTGAAATAACACTTGAAGCCTTTTCACAATGTTTTATCATGAGAATAATCACGTTCAGCAACTCTTTATCGGAATGCAAATAAGTTTAAGAATCTAATCTAACCATCGCTTTTTTAAAAAAAGAAAAAAGCATAAGAACAACTATTAACAATTTAATCCATTTTAGAAATACCTTTGCTGCCAAAGGTAAGGGAGAAAAAAACAGGTAGACAATTACTTGGAAAGATATTATTTAAAAAAAGCATGATCTCTACAAGTAGTCCTCCACTTATAACAGTTTATTTAGTGACTGTTCAAAGTTACAACGGCAGTGAAAAAAGTGACATGACCGTTTTTCACAGTTATGATCTTTGCAGCATTTCCCATGATCATGTGATCTGCCTTCAATCAAGGACCTGTATACTGCACGAGTCAAAAAGTGAGCTGTGAAAATATTTACAGACCCTTCACATCCCAGACATAAACTGTTTCAACTCCTACCCTCAAATCGACGCTACAGAGCACTGCACACCAGAACAACTAGACACAAGGACAGTTTTTTCCCAAAAGCCATCACTCTGCTAAACAAATAATTCCTTCAACACTGTCCAACTATGTACAAAGTCTGCACTACTATTACTGTTAATCCTCTCATCACTCCTTATCACACATCCCCTCCCACTTGTGACTGTATGACTGTAACTTTGTTGCTTGTATCCTTATGATTTATATTGACTGTCTCCTAGCATAATTTGATTGCTTATTGTACCCTATGACTATTATTAAGTATTTTACCTTATGATTTGAGTCTTGACGAATGTATCTTTTCTTTTATGTAAACTGAAGAGTATTTGCACCAAGACAAATTCCTTGTGTGTCCAGCCACACTTGGCCAATAAAGAATTCTATTCTATTCTATTCTATTCTATTCTATTTCTATTCTATTTCTATTCTATTTCTATTCTATTTCTATTCTATTTCTATTCCATTCCATTCCATTCCATTCCATCCCAACCCATCCCATCCCATCCCATCCTATTCTACTATTCTATTTTATTCTGTTCAGGTGTTTGGCAACTGTTTTCTACTTATGACCTTTTCTATGTTCCAAGGTCATGTGATCCCCTTTTGCAAACTTCTGACAAGCAAAGTTAATGGAAAAGACAAGTTCACTTGCCAGTTACTAGCCTATCAAGTGATTCATTTAACAACTAGGGCAAGAAAGGTCCTAAAATGGGGCAAAACTCACTTAACAAATGTCTCACTTAACAACAGAAATGTTGAGTTCAATTGTGATCGTAAATTGAGGACTCCCTGTACTTTTCAAAACTGGGTTAGATTAAAACTATGCTTCACAAAGCTAGTGCTTCATACTCCAGGAGTGTGAATCCAAAGACAGCATACTACACCATGGAAAAATGAAAAAGAGGAGATTTAATAATTACAGGTAAACCTTGGCTTGCAGCCATTTGTTTAGCAACCATTCAAAGTTATTGACAACACTAAAAAATGACTTATGACTGGTCCTCACACTTCCGACTGTCATAGCATGCCTAGCACACGTGCTCAAAGTTTGTATTTTTGGCAATAGGCATATATTTATGATCATTGCAATATGCCAGGATCATGTGATTGTTATACAGTATGTAATCTTCCCAACTGACTTCTGACTTTTCAGCAAAATAAATGGGAAAAACTGTATTCACTTAGCAATTATAGAATATATAGTATTCTTTATTGGCCAAGTATGATTGGACATACAAGGAATTTGTCTTTGGTGCATATGATCTCAGTGTATATAAAGAAAAAATAAAATATATTCATCAAGAATCATAAGATACAATACTTAGGGATAGTCATAGGATACTAATAAGCAATAAAATCATACTAGGAAACAATAAAAACAATATAAGTTGTAAAGATACAAGCAACATGGATATAACCGTTAAGTGGGAAGGGATAGATACAAGTAAGGATGAGAGGAAGAATAGTAATACAGTCTTAGTAGTTAATTTAACAGTGTTATGGGAAATTAGATGTTTAGCAGAGTGATGGCATTCGGGATAAAAACTGTCCTTATGTCTTGTTGTTCTGATGTGCACTTAACAAGTAAGTTTTGACTCACTTAACAAATGCAATGATTCACTTAACAACCATGACAAAACAAGGTTGTAAAATCAGGTGTAACTCATTTAATAATCACTTTGCTTGGTAAAAGAATATTTGGTCCCAATTATGGCCATAAATTGAAGAGGGCTACCTGTACCTGCAGCTTGATTTTCTAATCAATTATTTTAAAATGTCCAAATGAATTCCTACTAGACAGCCCAACTTCACTCTATTGTGTGCTTTTTTCAATTATTGGGAGTTCTCAGCAATGGCCAGTCTAGCAAACTAAAATGAAAGATTAATGCTCAGTATTTGGAGAATGTACAGGTTGAGGAGGACTACTCATAAGTGCTGTCCTCTTGAAAAATATCCAGGATGATGTGATTTTGAAATACTGAACCCCAACAGCAGTACCAATGAAGAGTTTTGTCAGCTCGTAATGATTGCTGGTGAAAAATAATTTTTGATTTGATTTGCTTGCAAATAAAATATGTTCCTGTTTAAAGGGACAGGTGCACTTTAAGAAGTTACATTGATGAATCCTACAGCACCTTCACTTGGCTCTCCATTTTCTGTCATCCATGACACTTGTTTTTAAGGAAGGTTTTTAATCCTGAGATCTCTTTTCTTGCTATTAGAAGAAGCCTTGAGCTGCCATTTTGCTTTGCCTGTGATCAACTCAACATTCTCCCTTTGGGTGCCCCATCAATGACGAAGGAGTATACAGCATTCACTTTAACATCTAATAAATCTTTGAAATAAAATGACAAAACAGCTGCTGATGCAGTTCTACAGAGAAATTATTGAGTCTGTCATTTGCACCTCTGTAACTGGTTTGATTCTGCAACCCAACAGAAGACACAGACTTCAGAGAGTAATTAGGACTGCAGAAAAAAAAAATTACTACCAACCTACCTTCCATTGAGAACCTGTATACCAGAGGTTGCCAACCTTTTGGACCTCAAGGACTACCAAACTCATAATTTTAAATCCTAGGGACCACTAACCAGTTCTGTGGGTGTGGCCTAATTTGTGGGTGTGGTTTGGTGGTCATGTGACTAGCTGGGCATGGCTTGCATGTAAATATTATAAATATTTATATAAATATTGAATTTTTTATTTTAAAAAAAAGCAACTTTTACCCAAAATCAGGCAAAGAAGCCAGGCAGATTGAGGTTCTCACAGAATCACAGATTTATTCAAAGATCTATCTATCTGCCATCGGCTAGCTCAGTCTGTCATATAAAATTTACTTGTCGTGAGTCTGCACTGAATAATAGAAACTTCAGTCCTAAGGGAGGTTCGTCTGTGCTTAAAAGTACAGCCGAAGATCTAAAGACTAGCTAGAAAGCAAGAAATCCAACCGTTTCCTGCTTCCTAGCTAATCTAAATCTCCCGGCACAGCAGAACAGCTGATGGTTGGAAAAAGGAAAAATAGCAATTTCGCAAGTTTGCCGGGTAAGGAGTAAGTGGACAGGGAGAGTTCCTGCGAGCCATATGGGCAGCGTAGCCTTGTGTTTCTGCGCAGCCTGGATTAATTGCTTTGGGGGGGGGATGCTCTGGGGGTGAGATTTCTCTGTGCCCACCAAAATTTTCTTGCAGCCCATCAATGGGCTGAGGCCCACCGGTGGGCAACCGCTGCTGTATACTGCACAAGACAAAAAAAGGGCTGCGAAAATATTTACAGACCCCTCACATCCTGGACATAAACTATTCCAACTCCTTCCCTCAAAATGACACTATAGAGCACTGCACACCAGAACATCTAGACACAAGGACAGTTTTTTTCTGAACACCATTGTTCTACTAAACAAATAATTCCCTCAACACTGTCAAACTATTTATTAAGTCTGCATTAATACTGTTAATCTTCTCAACCTTCCTTTCATCCATCTCCCACTTGTGACTGCATGACTGTAACCTCGTTGCTTGTATCCTAACGATTTGTATTGACTGTTTCCTAGTATGATTTGATTGTTTATTTCAGGGTGTTCAAACTTTTTGCAAGGAGGGCCAGATTTATTGATCTGAAAATGTGTGTGGGTCGACCATTCAGCCTGACATTCTTTGAACCATTAACATTAAATGGGAAAAATGTTGGCTGGCAAGAATGACAGGCTGAGCCGATGGGGAGAAGAGGCTCCTCAAAAATTTGAAAATGGGCCTCAATTGGCCCCTGAGCTGGACTTTGGACATGCCTGGCTTACTGTATCCTATGACTATTATTAAGTGTTGTACCTTATGAGTCTTGACAAATGTATCTTTTCTTTTATGTATACTGAGAGCATTTGCACCAAGACAAACTCCTTGTGTGTCCAATCACACTTGGCCAATAAAGAATTCTATCTAACAGCACAAAATTGAATGAATTATAAAATGATAAGAAATGAATCCAACACAAAAATGGACGTTTAAGCTGGTTATCTGGTTGCACACTCCATTAAATAAAGGGTGAGAATGAACCAACTCAGGATTTTAAACTTGCGGCTGACGGGCTGGATGCATCACAAGCTGACCACGCCTATCTGTTTAGTGAAGGGGGAAGTCACGATACGTCATGCGACCTGATGTCGTGAGTTTGACACCCATGAATTAATTCATCTACAATGCCTGAAGACTCAGAGTGAGGTACTGTAACATTAAATTCATGCAGACCCGTGAGACTGATAGAGTTAGCATACTCTATAGTGAAAAATGAGTAACACTTAGGATATTCACTGAAGTAATAACAATACTATGGTTGTTGCAATAAATAAATAGAGTTAAGGAGATTTGGGCCCTAGCTAATGTCAAAGAGGAAGGTTTATGTTTTGTTCCACCCCATTGCCCCCAAACTGTACAGCCATGTTATTTGCTTCTTTAGGAAATAAGCTTGCTATAGTTATCAACACCACTGACCTCTAATTGGCCTTGCAAACAAGGCCCTAGGAGAGAAGATTCCATGTGCTCAGTACTCAGGAACAGCTTGCAGATTTGACTACATCATTTCAAACCTTCCCCATTTTCTTTGCTATGAATTGGGATGCAGTATCAGCAATGCTTAAGATAATCATTTATTTTATTTATTTTGTCAAGTATGTATTAAATAACAATATAAACATGATTATGAATACATGAAATGGATTCAAATAAAAAGGAACATTAGGACAAGGATGGTAGGCATCTTGATGCACTTATGCACGCCCCTTATAGACCTGTTAGAAATGGGGTGAGATCAACAGTGGACAGTCTAAGGTTAAAGTTTTTGGGTTTGGGGAAGAATCATATCACAAGCTTCGAAACAGCTAAATAGGAATGGTGGGCTGATACATTTAGGAACCCAGATTGGATAGTGGATAAAGTTGGCATGGCAGGGAGATTGTTTCTGGCCAAAATTTCAGTGCGATCGGGTCTCTGAATGTGATTTTTTTTCATTTCCTTAGACTGCGTTCACTGTCTTATTGTAGGATTTTTAGAAACTCAGTTGAAGCAAGTACCTTTTCTTCCTTCCATCAATCTGATGGGATAGGATAGTTCACTATTGTCAACATCCATTAGCATGCGTAGCAACAATACACATTAGCATGCGTAGCAACAATACACAATCTACTTCTATTATGTTAAGCATTTGGGAATGCTTTCCCTCTGGTAGAGCAAATAATATCTGACAAATAATACTAAACTTACTCCAAGAACAACTGTATTTCAGTGATTTTTTTTTACTATAAAACTCAGTGTTTTATAGCTGGAATGGTTGTGCCATGTGAGTAATCCTGCATGCAGTCGCTTCAAACCAGGAAGCTATTTAATCTAAATTGTTATCTTTTATGTCTGAAGGAGCTGGTTGCTCCTTTCAGTCTTCCTAATGTCATTGGTTTTTATGTGTCTCTATATTATTTTTCCATTCAGTGGCTCAGTTCAAATGATACCTTCATTTTTTTTGCATGATTTTATTAGATATTTTTAAAAGAAGATAAAAACTCAAAGGGAGAAATTGCAACTAAAGAAATCAAAGAGAAAGCTTAAAGTGCAAAAAAGGGAAGAAAAGAGAAGAAAAATAAAAAAGAAAAAGGATACAAAATAGTAGTTTCCAATCTTATTTACTATATGTTATATAATAAGTTCAATTATAAACTGACTTCTTACTCTACGGTTACAATATAACTCTCCTCCAGCTGGGGAATTCTGAGAATTGAAGTCCCAGAATTCCCCCACATAGTTGTGCGAACTTCAATTCCTATCTGTTTAATCACCAAAAACAAATCCTAAATTCATTTTTTTCCCGTTTTATGTAAAAAAATCTGTAAGGCGTTTCCAGTCAGCAATAACTGTGGACAAATGATCCCCTCACAAGTTACATTCTACTAAACAGCATTTCTTTTTTTAAAAAAAATCCTTTAGGCAGGTTGGAAAGTAAAGAAGCTGAAAACTCCAATTCTGCAAGCTGAAAAAATCTCAGATGTTTTCTATTTCTATTGGCACAATACACAGTAAACTACTCAACGGATTTTAGCTTAGCATGTTGTGAAAACGCAGGCCATATGGGTGGCTAATGACTCAGGGTGTGGCAAACCAAGAAAATGTGGTTGACTAAATAATGGATAACTGTATCATGTGAACAAAGCCAAAATAGCCTTGCTTGAAATACACCCCCGAGTAGCTATTTCTAAACAAAAAGCAGGATAACCATATGGTGCGCATAATATTTAAGCTGGGTAGTACAAATGTTCCACAAGCCACACAGTTACAGGAAATTAAAAATTAATTCACAATATCACATTGCTAGGTGAAACAACCCAATAGTTTTTGTTCACCTGATGACCTTAAACAGTGTTTCACACTGCCAAGCATATCCCAAGCAAACTCAAGCAAATTTACTTACAATTAAGCCCTATTGAAATCAAGGCATGCAATTGCTCTGGACTTCCTGGGGGTCATTTAGAATTAAAGGAGTTACCATTTTGGATGGAAATCACAAAGACCAAAATTGTTTTCGATGTTTAATAAGATATACGTAATCTATTATCCCTCAAACTATGGCAAGTAATAATATTCCTTGTGTTCAAATATATACAGTAAATTAAAGCATGTTTAATTTTTTGCCTAGCCCTGGCTAGCACTTTGTCCTGGCCCCATCCAATTGTTCAAGATCTCAGGCACATTTCTCAAATGCCCGAAACAGCCATTGGTTTCCAAAGTAGTGCATCACTTCATTTTATGTCTTACATAATGGCAAAAAAATCAGAAAATAAAATACAAGCTGAATAGTCAAGATCTTGTTGATGATCCAAGCTCTGTAAAGGACCTTGGAATACTCATCTCTAATGATCCAATTGCTAGAGCCCACTGTAACTACATCGTCAAAAAGGCATTAAGAGTTGTTAACTTAATCCTACGTAGCTTTTTCTCTGGTAATATCACACTACTAACTAGAGCATACAAAACATTTGCTAGACCAATACTCGAATACAGCTCATCAGTCTGGAACCCACATTACGTATCTGATATTAGCACAGTTGAGAAAGTCCAGAAATATTTCACAAGAAGAGTTCTCCACTCCTCTACTCATTGTAGAATACCTTATGCCACCAGACTTTGAATTCTAGACCTAGAAAACCTTGAATTATGCCATCTTCAGTCTGATCTAAGTATGGTATATAAAATCATACACTGCAATGTCCTACCTGTCAATGAATACTTCAGCTTCAACTATAACAATACAAGATACAATACAATAAATACAAACTCAAGGTAACCGCACCAAACTTGATTGCAGGAAATACGACTTCAGCAATAGAATGGTCAATGTCTGGAATACTCTACCTTACTTTGTGGTTTCTTCCCCAAATCCCAAAAACTTTAACCTTAGATTGTCTACCATTGACCTCACCCCTTTCCTAAGTGGTCTGTAGAGGACATGCATAAGCGCACCAACGTGCCTACCGTCACTGTCCTATTATTTCTTTTATTTTTCTTATATGTACCCATTTCATGTTTTTATAACTAATGTTTATACTTACACCTATTGTCTTGTAAGCGATTGACAAATCAAATAAATCAAATCAAATGTTTATTAAGAGCCATGGTGATGCAGTGGTTAGAATGCAGTATTGCAGGCTAATTCTACTAATGCTAAGAGTTCGATCCTGACCGGTTCAAGGTTGACTCAGCCTCCCATCCTTCCAAGGTTGGTAAAATGAAGAATCAGATTGTTGAGAAAAATATGCTGACTCTTTAAACCATTTAGAGAGGGCTGTAAAGCACTATAAAGCGGTATATAAGTCTAAGTGCTATTGCTATTAAACCTGAATCAGAGGAGCTGGATTGGATGCAAGGCATAAGCATTTCCACCATGCAAGTTCATACTTAACAGAGCACTACACAGCCATTCTGTTTTGTTTTTATTATTTTGAAAGTTACATATAAAAGATTGTGCATACAGTATACAGCACATTCATTAGTCAGTTCACTTTTATTCTTTATCAGTGGGCAGAGTGAAACATTTAACAAATACAAGGCATGAAAGAGAAGGGCCAAAAAAGAAACTTTCTACTGAAGGGCAGGAATACTATTATATTAGGTATACAATCAGGAAGGGATAAACTGGTGGACCAGACTAGATGATGAACTCACATATTCACCTTTCCCAAATCTCCAGATGACTTAGACAGTAATAAATTCATTTTTTTCTGCAAATTATTCATTCCTATTGGTGCCTCTAGGATTTGGTACTACTATCAAACTATGGTAAAAAGCCACCACTGCATCCTGCTAATAATACTTGGTGTACAGATTGCTTCCTTTGAACTTGCCTTCAAAACTGGTTTCATAATAATCTCTGGGTTCAGTTGAAACTTTTTTTGCACAACTTTATTAAATATTAAAAATAGGATAGAAAAAATCACATAAACTAATACCTAAGAGAAAAAAAGAATAAAGAGAGGCCAGAAGTGCTACATATTCTTAATAACTTTCAGCATTTTTTATATTTTTCCCCTAAACAGTCTTCTCCTGCTGCAAAATGCCTGTTCCTCCTGAGAATAGTGTTTCTCAACCTCAGCAAATGGAAGATTTGTGGACTTCAACTCCCAGAATTTCCCAGCACCATGCTGGTTAGGGAATTCTGGGAGTTGAAGTCCATCTATCTTCAGGTTGCCGAGTTTAGAAGCACTGCCCCAAGGGAAAAAAAATATCACTAGCTGCTCATTAGCCCATAAGCAGGCATTCAAAGGTACCTATATCACACATAAATTAATTTCAGCTCTCAACACCCAAAATCTTTGCTTCGATGTTGCTCTTTAATTTCTGCATTTCAGATCAGAAGGACTTCTTGGGAAGAAGAAGAAAAAAAGATCTACATCCAATTGCACTCGCAAATAGGTACTGGTCACTGAAAACCAACCTGATTCCTTTGCACTGTCACATAAAAAGGCAGGGATGTTTCTCACTGGAATGCTAATGATCTGGCCAAGCTGTAATGCTTCTGCAATCAGTGCTTTGGTAGGAAAGAAAGAAATGAGGAAAGCAGCTTTGACCTGAGAATTTTTTGTTTCATCTCTCAGATCCAGAGAGAAAAGCAGATGCTATCTGCTGTTGTATGAAAATCTAAAGGAAAAAGTCAAATTCCAAATAGCACCTAGATTTATGTAATTAAAAAATCTATGTGAACAATTAATTTTTGATATTAATTAATGTATGAATAGGTGCAGCTGAATAAGATTAGTAAAAAGAAAGTTATTGTGACTGCATCATGACAAAGTTCCACTGCAACAAAGCTTCTGGTGTGTGCAAGAGGAACAATTCATTGTATATTTTTATACAATTCAGGACTGTACATTGTCAGTTAAATAAACAAATTTCTGTGCCAAACCAATCCAACTTAGGGACTGACAGATGTTGTAGCCAGTATTATTCCAACAAATTAAGCAATTTTCTCCCCAATTTATCTTGCACATTTTATCCTGCCAGAAAATGAATTTCTAATGTATATATTCATGCTTTCAGCAAGTAAGTGCTACTGGATAACCTATCAGAAAGTGCTTGTATGTTACACAGAACAAAATCCATATATTACTGCAAATTTTGAAAACAAGAATTCTAGACTTTGGGGCTTCTGAGATCTCAACAAGCAAATATATGCTCCAGTCATCTAAACTCATCTTTGTACTTCACAGGATGAGTAACTGGAAGGTTTAAAAATGCTTCCTTTTTATCAGAGATATAAACAGCCCTTTGTAGTCTTTTAGCAATGTAACCCTGAAAATACAATGTCTAAATATACAAAGTTCTGATGATTCATAAATTTTAAGCAAACAATATGTGTCTATTTGTATTCAGATCTGTGTTCGTGTCTGTGTAATAGTGGCAGTACCATAGTAGCTAGTATACAGGCACCCTCAAATTGCTTTTCTGCATGTAAAAGTAACATTAGCATAAAAGGAGTCATATATGGCCCTAGACACATTCAGCGGCACTGAAAATGGCTGGATTATTCATTCTGGAGTTGATAACTAAAACTTTACAGTTTTATCTGTTTGGAAAAGTTTGTGCATATTTCAGCATAAGAAGACAAGAGAATGATAATCTTAACTGAGTCATTTTCTCTACTACTGTTTATTAACAGTCAAACCTACAATACTCTAATTAAAAATATCTAAGTACCAAATGAAATTTTAAATTTGGAAACTGTACTGTATTGTTGCATACAAGCAAATGTTTACAAGTCAGCTTGATGCTAACTACTTAAATAAAAACAGCTTTACAAAAACCTCTGAATAATGCATAAATGCAAAAACAGACATTTGATTCCCCTTCCCTGGAAGTATGGAAGAAAGGACCACTCTAAATTTCAGGTTCAAATCTGCTTCATTGGCATGAGGTTTGGTGAAACCTGTTAAGAAAGGAGAGAGAAAAATGAATTGACAGATAATTACCAGCATTGCTGCAGCTCTCTGAAATAGTTATTGATTGCAGCCAATGACTATCACTCTTCAGTGCTTATAGTGGTGATAAGATGACAAAGAAAACACAATGTTTTTGCTGCCAATAAAAATCTGAGTCTCAACTTCAACTTTCCAGAAAAGAGAAGGAGAGGAGAAACAAGAATGATGGTATCGTGAAGCAGGAAGCTCTCAACACTTTTGAACAAAGCCTTGCACTGTAGTCACTTGCTTTTTTATGATCTAAGACAAGGTTTTTCAAACTTGGCAAATGTTAAGACTTGTGGACTTCAACTCCCAGAATTCCTGAGCTAACATGACTGGAGGAGGAATTCTGGGAGTTGAAGTTCACATATCTTAAAGTTGCCAAGTTGGAAGATCCCTGATCTAAGAATACTGATCGTACCAAAACAAGTTAGAAATATTACGCTGGATTGGAGTACTAAAAAATAATTTAGAACCCTCATATAAATAGGAGGGAAAAATCTTGATTTTTCAGGTATATGAACTGGCAAAACAAACATGCATTATGGGAAACAATGAGCATATTGTGAATGCTTCCATCTAATTCTACCTTCTAAATCTATGGGTCTGGAATTTTGTCCTTCTAAACTAAACCCTTCTGTGGACTTTAACTCCCTGCATTCACCAGACAAAAAAGGCACTGGAAAGTTGAAGTGCCTCAACCTGGAGGATGCTCAAGTTGGGATGTGTGTATTAATTTAGACAAATAGCTTTTGCATTTGCAGAGTTCATTTTTTTTCAATACTCCATTGTATCATAAGAGATTACAGTTTGATATCAGCTACTACAAATTGATGATGGAGCAAGTTTTAGGGAAGCCACCAATATCCAGAAACTATCTGCCAAAATAACAATGAATAGTTTTATTGGACACTATTTCAAACACTCAAGAAGTACTATGAAAATTCTATTTTTCATGAGAAAAAGGATTCAAGAATGAAGACAAGAGCAATTACCAAAAACAACAAGGTTGAATAAGATAACTAAGAATAAAGATCTTGAATGATGGGTCAGTGCTCATTTTTGGCAGAGTGGGAGAAAGCACCCCATATCACCTATATGTTTATTTACAAAGACCCATAGATTCTTGAGTGCTTTCTGATTTCAACCAGGTCTGGATTAGAAAGCACAGCATCCCATGTCTCACACCTACATTTTCATTCTACTACTCTGATTTGGATGTGCAAAGTACTTCCCAAAGGTAAAACAGACCCAGCAAAATTTTATGATTTCTCTTTCAATTCCTGGTTTGCCCTAATACCAAAGCTGTCGTGACACAAATAGCTTTCAACTCTTAAAAAAATGTCACCACCTGTCTTTAATCAAATAAGATTGGTGTCTACACAACAATGTAATCACGACATGAGAAATGTTAAGGGCTGGAGGCAATGAAAGTTCTAGCACATACTGATGTCCATGCATTTCAGCAGAACAGAATAGAAATAAATGTATACATGGATTATTATACATCAGTTATGAACAACTATCTCCCTTTTCTGAAGCAAACAAAAAGCTTCCAATAGCTTTCCTCAACTTTGTGCCCTCCAAATGTTTAGAACAAAAGTTCTGGGAGTTGGTCCAACACATCTGGAGGATACTAGATTGAGGAAGTTAATCCATGTGCAGATTGGTTTCTGTTCTCTTCCATTAAAATCCCACTGAGTTCAGTTGGACTTAAACTACATAAGCTTAAATAGCAAATGTGTGGGCAACCTTCTCTTGTCTTCTCTCAGCAGTAATCTGACAAAGACCACATGGTCTGAAACAAGCAGTCAATAGGCCTTCAGCCAACACTGGTGTCATTATTTGTCACACCCTTTTTTTTTTCTTTCTGACATGTTGTCTCCCCACTCCTACCCATAAACAGTAGGCATCGAATTGAGACAAAGAGCTTTTAACAGAGAGGTTTGATTGATCTCTTCCAATGGGTGTGTAGGTAGAAAGACTGAAATTAGGCCAAAGTCACAGGCAGCTTTGTCTACCCTTTCCAGATCTTTCTAGCTGTGATGGAATGTGCACCTGCAGAAATGAGGGAGAATTTTCATCCTGTGTTTTCTTCCTACAAGTCATATTCCTTTAAAAATTTATGTTAAGGCTGTAAGCCTTTCAATGTTAATAATGTGTTCTATCAAGCCATCAATATTTTTTTTTTTTTTAGAGATTCAAGGTAACCACCATAGAATCTCAAGATACTATTTATTTAATAGTTGAGAAAGTTATGGTTTTAGTTTGGCAAGATTCTGTCCATTCGGTATAATCAAATAAAGGACTGAACGTGACTGGATTAATGGGTTTGGTTTTAATGTTTAGATTATGTTTAAACTAATCCATTTTAAGACCATTTATTCCACTGTTTCCACATTTAATTTTCTAGAGCATAATTGTGTGTTGTGATTTTTACCGTGCTCTGTCTTTCCCTGAAGAATTTAATTTAGATATTTCAGCATATTAGTGCAATTTAGGAAATTTAGGAAACAAGATTCCTTCTTGTCTTGTTTGTAAGAATGCATGGCAAGATCTCATGGCTATCACTAAGATATTGCTCTCCACAAAAGCATACAACTATTACATTGTTACATAAAATCTTAAAAATAAGGATAGTTCTAAAACTATGGTTTTTTTTTAATTAATGCTTGATGGAACATATTATTGACATTTAAAGGCCTACAGCCTTGGGTAGCATCAATTTTTAAAGGAATATGATTTGTAGGTAAAAACACAGGCTCAAAACTGGTAAACTTTCAGCAACTCATTAAGGCGAAGACCTCTCCTGTTTTTGCCTGTAAGTTTGTAGCTGCAGGCCAAGAAGCTTTTGTGTCTTGGTGGGCCAGATCTGAGGCTTGGGACTTTAGTTGCTGAACCCTCAGTTTATAAAATAGTGCCAGAAAGTGGGGATGTTATCCATGTTGCTACCCAGCTCAATCTGCTACTTTTATGTATTTTAAACATGTTTATATTCCTATAATCATCAGTTACTAGAATCTTGTTTCACAGTATCATATGAATGTAATAAAAACATGCAATCATAAGACAACATTGTACAGAAACATTATAATATTGCCAGAAGATTGGCTCACTCTAAGTCAAGCCAATTAACCATCTTTTCTAAAAAACTGAAACAGATAAATTACTTTCCTCCCCTTAGTCTGGGAAAGTTATATCACCATTGGACTTTTTAAAAAACCCAGTACTATTATCAACTGTTAACCTTTGTCATTCATGTTTGAAAGGCCACAGCCTGCATTGCACAAGGCCAGGGATATCAAACTCAAGGCGGTGCTTAGAAGTGGCCTGTGGGACTGACTTGGAAACAGTGAAGGACTGGCCACAGTGCCTCTGCCGGCGAAAACAGAGCTCCATTTTTCCTGGCAGAGGGTTCTAGGAGGCTGTTGCAGCCGAAAATGGAGATTGGGAGCCTATTTTCGCTGGCAGAGTGTGCGGGCCACCACAGGCGCCCCTGACATGAGTGATGTCGAGCTGGCCACACCTACCCCAACCCCCCTGCGAGGTCAAACACAACCCTGATACGTCCCTCAATGAAATAGAGTTTGACAGCCCTGCACTAGGCCAAGAGTAAGGGACTAAGAGAATCCTGTCTTCGTTAGCAATTTATTTCTCCTCTATTTAACAAGTTAGAGACTTACAGTGAAGTCAGCACCGGTGCATTTTTTAATCTCATCTACAGACTCGCCTTCCCAGATCTCAATCAGCGTCAGTCCTTTTTTCTTATCGACATTAAAAACCGCCTAAAGGATTGAAGTAAGATGTAAAGAAGTTTAGTTAGAATGTAAAACTCTGCTGATCTAGAAAGCTGATTCAAATTCTGAAAACTAATCCCTGCTCTCGAGTCCTGGTGTATAGTTGCCTGTTCCTCTGTTTTCCTACACTTATGATTTTTCCTTCCACCTACTTTAAAAGGAGCATGAGCAATTCACTCACTCAAGAAAACTGGTGTTGATACTACAATTCCCAAACTCATAGGACATACTGTACTTGTTGCCAGATGATGTCACTATTAATTGCTTGGTGGGGAGAGTAAGCATGGGCAGCCAACCAGATGAAACAGAGTTAAGTATCTGAAAGTAATTACATTATATTTAAGTTCATAGTATGTAAAAACCAGAAGAATGGAAGGAAATGCTAAACCCAGTTATTTCCTTGACAGGCTGGCTTTTAAACTATCAAGAGCTTTTTTGCACAACTATCAAGATATCCTTCCATGTTCCCCACCAACAATTTGTAGATGGTATAGTCTGGCAACAGTGAGATGATAATAGATTGCTATCATACGGTATGAAAAAGGAGTATTATAGTCCTTGAAACCTGTTGATAAACACTGCAGAGCATTAATGAAAGGTTTAATTCAGCAGAACAGTCTAATATTTTTCCAGAAAACTGGAGCCAGGTAAGGAAAAGAAGCTCTGTAAAAAAATGGAAAATCACACAAAAATAAATAGAACTCAAATCCTTTAGCTGTCCCACCATTGAACCAGTCAGAAATCTGTATTCTCCAGCCAAGAGCCCACAGATGGTCTGGGATTATACTTCTGAGCCAGCAGAGCCAAAATCTGCCATGTTGGGGAATCAAGCCATCAATAATTAGGCACCCTGGAGCAATAGCCTGCTAACCTGAATGACAGATCCAGTTGAAAAGACTTTAATTCTCATTCTCAGTAAGCTTACACGGTGGAGGCAGACATTAGTTGGAAAGAAAAAAATGAAGAGACTATTATTTTAGATACACATTTCTATATATTAATTCTGATCTTCAGGCTGTTTCCTCTTATTAGTTGAACCAAAAATAACACAGAGCACAAATGCAGGCATTGGGTCTTGTTTTCTGAGACCAAGATAAAAATGCTTGAATATTTGAATATTATTCAAGGGCTTATCTTTGGCAATTTATTGCCTGCTTTGTCTTGCAGGTTTGTTATGAAGATAATAAGGCTCCCCTCTCCTAAATTCTTTAGGTTATGTGACAAAGGAAATAAAATAAAAGTAACCAAACCAACTACTTTACCTTTTCTGTTATGATGCGATCCACACAATGTTTCCCGGTAATCGGCAAAGTGCACTTTTCCAGTATTTTGTGGGCATTGCCCTGCAACAGAATACATATTTCACTCCAATAAATCATCATAAGAGTCCTACTTGCTTCAAAATCAGAAGCACATTACTTTTCAAATGCTACAAATGCAGTACAACTCTTCAGTTAGTCTCAGGCTCCTGTGGTGGCCTGTGCACTCTGCCAGCAAAAACAGGTGTCCGAACTCCATTTTTCCCTGCAATGGCATCTTGCAACCCTCTGCCAGCGAAAACTGAGCTCAAGAGGGTTGTGCGTGACCTTCGCAAGCTTCATTTTCACTGGCAGAGGCACAGTCCTTCGCTGTTTCCAGGGCAGCTCCGCAGGCCAGATCTAAGCACTCCATGGTCTGGATCCGGCCCACGGGCCTTGAGTTTGACACCCCTGATCTAGAAGTACTTCAAAGCCGTAATTTGTTTTCATACCAGCAGAACAAAATAATAATTAGATTACATATGACTGAATTAATAAGTGGAATATTCTCAAGTATTATATGTACTTGTAAATACTTATACAGTATTTATATTATGTACTTGTAGTATACTATATGTATCTATCAATAGTATTTATATTATACTATTATTACAGAACCAACTTTATTTATCTTGCATTAAGCACATATTGAAACATCTTTGCCTACAAAAGGATAGCACTAGTCCAGGGATCAAATATTTTCCTATAGCTTCTCCCAGCTTGAATTGTTTATTTCCTTTTCAGCATGTTTCTTTCCTTCAGTTCTGCTTTTCAATCGCTATTATTATTTCATTTTATTTAGACTGATCCCAGAAATAATGCAGTTTATACCATGAATGTGATGTGATTATATCATGTAACTAGTCATATGTTAATCGTGATTGATACCATATTACATTTAAAATGAGAAAAATAAATGATGCCTTCTAATTATGAACACTTTAATCTGTTTGCTGGTTGCCTGAAAAAGTTTCATACTTTTACTAGTTCAGTAAATTCTAAATTAAAGTACATTCAGTAAATTTTACTAGCTCAGTTACAGGTGAGCTTTGTTAATAGTTCTCCACTTCTGCTTTCCAATCTTTTTCCTCATTTAGATTAAGTAGTCTAAAAAGCAACCTGAAAATACTTTGCAAGCTTTAATCAGTGATCATTGTGTAGAATTTTGCAGTACCGTTAACTCTTCTTTATAGCTGCTATATATCACCTCTTTTTTTAATTTAAACTCTTTGAAACATTCTTTGTTATGTCCTTTTCTTTTCTTTTTACTATAGAAAATGATTACTTCATTCTAATTCATTCCAATGTATAAAGAGATTTCCACAGAGCATAGTTAAAATAGTCAAGAAGATATCCACCATAGTATAACCATGTGATAAGGCATCCAGAGTTGCTTTGAACAACAAGATGAATGTCATATACTGTAAATCTAATAAATAAATAAAAAGCAAAGATCAAATTAAAGATGATGGTCATGACCATGCAATCACAGTCCTTGTGTATACATTGACACAAGTTTCATCTGCATGATTGCAAATCAGAATTTTGACTTTGAAGCCTCACCATTGGAAGTCATAAAACTACTTTTCCTCGTATAGTAATGATTTATCTATGTTATATTTCACCAACCTATCATAACATCCTGAAGTACTTTTGCTACACTTCTCACAGTAATTAAAAGAAATGTTTAATATTTGTTAATTGGAAAAATGATTTCTAGACTCCTCCTGATTTTTTGACTACAACAAGCTAACACACATCTCTCCTCTATATCACAAGACCTAAAATGGACACCTAACCTCAAAAACGTCATCAAAAAAGCATAACAAAGAATGTTCTTTCTGCACCAACTAAAAAAGCTGAAACTGCCCAAGGAGCTGCTGATACAGTACTACAGAGGAATTATTGAATCTGTCATTTGCACCTCTATAACTATCTAGTTTGGTTCTGCAACCCAACAGGATAGACTGAATCTTCTCATCATTCCTTATCACCCATCCCCTCCCACTTGTGACTGTATGACTGTAACTTTCTCACTTGTATCCTTACAATTTATATTGACTATCTCCTAGCATGATTTGATTGCTTATTGTACCCGATGACTATTATTGTACCTGATGATTCTTGACTCTTGACGAATGTATCTTTTCTTTTATGTACACTGAGAGCATATGCACCAAGACAAATCCCTTGTGTATCCAATCACACTTGGCCAATAAAGAATTCTATTCTATTCTACATAAGAAATTAATAGAATACATAAGGAATAGCTATCAAGATATAAACATACATAGAAGCGACACACAATTTCACTCTCCCTATTTATTGTTTTTACCTTTGCTGAGTGTTCCATAGTCACTACTACTTTAGTTCTTGAGCTGGACACCAAATCCATGGCACCACCCATTCCTTTCACCATCTTTCCCTGGAAAAAGAAAGAAAGAAAGAAAGAAAGAAAGAAAGAAAGAAAGAAAGAAAGAAAGAAAGAAAGAAAGAAAGAGAGGAGGGAGGAAAGAAGGAGTTAAAATACAAATATATCAAAAAATTTTGTTTTTCAAGGTTAATTCCTGCAAATATAAGAGTGTTCCCTTTGACTCAATCCATCCTTCATTACCAAGAAAAATGGGTCACTAGTAAGACACATTTCAATGTAAGGAAGCAAGGTCAACATGCAAATGACAAACTTTTTATTGTTTTAAAGCAGATATAATTTCATATTTGAGATACATAATCCAAGATTTGCTTGTTTGCTTGAAGGCTCACTGTATCTGCCAATTTATACCAGCAGTACAGTCAAGATGTCAGCTCAAAATGTCATTGATTTTAAATAAAAACAGACAAGTTTATATTAATCTTGTTAGTTGTTGATTTGAGGAACATAGACATTTCACTTTAAACTGATTTCATTCTATTGCTTTTTTGTTGTCCTTATATTTTATTGATGGATTCCAGGTTTTCATATTATTATGATGCTAGTATCATCCCAACATATTATATGTATAATCAATTTTGTCCTTTATTCCTGAGTTCTATCCTGTGGATGCTTAAAATCAATTCTGGGTGTTCAAATGTAAGGGGTAGGAAAGGGAATATGAGGGGAGGGTGGATTTGCTTATTAAAAGAGATGGGAAGAGTGAAAGAACACTTTTCAGTGTATACCAGTACTCAAAAGTTGTTAAGCAAGATTTATTTATATTTTTCTTCCCAGGAAGAAAATCAAAATAACTGTATCAAAAAAAAATAAGCCCTTGGCAATATGTTATTTTTGCAAGCTTAGAAACATTAATCAAGCACTAGCCCTCTTCTGAGGAGGCTGAAAGCAAGTATTTTCCAAACAGAAAATTCTCTGTAAAATTTAAAGAATGTAGATAACTAATGGACAAATGCTGTTACTTAAGCTAAAAAAAGGAGTTGGAAATAGCAACTTCATTAATGTTAGGGTTCTTTCAAGCATTCCGAAGTCGAATACTGAAAGATTAGAATAAGCTTTGAGGGCGGCTTTAAAAGGCAAACAGATGAAAAGGTTCAAAACCATGTAAGGCAAGAGTGATAATAAAGTTTTTTGCTAAGGAAAAACAGTTCTCAGAAGCAAGTATTTCGTAAGTCATCTTCCGAACCAGAAGAGCAAATAAAAGTAAGAAGTGACATTTCCATATATTCACATATTCCCTAAAGAATGTCTACCAGATTTATTATTTTGGATTCACTAACTAATAGCCTCAGAGTATCAGTCGTTGGTTTGGTAATTTACTTACATTGCTGCATATATCAGCAACATTACTCTTTATGTTATTAATATTGATAAGTCCATAGGAAGATGTTGTCTATCACTTTGTCTATCTTCCACCTCTTAATATTTTGCTCTTAAAGTAGGATGTTTAATAGCATGGGGCTTGTCTAACATTACCAAATATTAATTTCCATCACCCCCAGGAAGCTGAAAAGAAGCAACCTCACCAATTTGCTTTCTGGTAAATCAGGGATGTGTTGTTGGAGATATCATTCCAGCAGCCATCTTGGAAGTTCCACAGCATGAACTCAAAATTCTGAATCTGTTCAACAGCCCCAAACTTTTAGTTAGATGGACTGGACCTCAGTATGATAGACCCCTTCCTATCAATTCAGCATCATACTGTATATAGTCCTCAACTTGCCATTTGTTCAACTTGCCACCTGTTCACAGTTATCATGACTATCCCAAAATGTACTTACAACCTGGTTTTTCAAATTCTGCATATTGAGCACTGGGCAACTGGCCTGCATTTATGGCTGTTTGCAGCATCCCATGATCACATGAATCTGATTAATGTTTTTGCCTAAAACCAGTTTGGGGCAAAAACACCCCATAGTGAACAATGAATTTGCATAGGCTTAACAACTTGCTGGAAAAATGGTCGTAAAATTGGGCTGGTCATATGGATGATCTGCTTTATGATCATCATGACATACAACAATAATGGCCAGCCCCAATATGGTCTTTGGTTGAGGACTACCTGTATTCGTAACAGCTTAAAGCAATACTTCACCTAATGTTACCTAGCTAAGGAAATGTTTACATAAGCATTATGGAAAGGAAATCCATGTGTAAAGGTATAATATTAAAAGAGATTAATGACACTGAATGACTCTTTAAGGCAAAGAAAGTTCAGTAACCTGCAAAATTCTGGGGGGAAAGTGCTCTATGAGACTTTTCTAAAGTTTCTGACATCCAGTAAAACCTAGAAGAGTCAGCATGCCCTGGAACCAATATGTTAAAGAATCTTATCTATAAGTTCTCAGTGGCAGCTCTGTGTGGAGAATGGCCTTTTTCCCCAAAGCCCATATGGCCCCTTCTCCGTTGGTTTTCAGAAGAACCACAAAGACATAACTTTCCCAGCAGGCCTGGAACAGAAAGATCTGGAATCCTGCTCAGTGACCATTTTTATGGTATTGTTGGTATGACACTTCTGCTGCTTTATCCATCATTAATTTGTGTATGCTTCCTATAGCTATCCCAGTGATCAAGGTGGCTAATAAATTGATGAAATGAACAATCTACTAGAAAAAGAGCTGAGAACAACAACAGGTATCAGAAAAAGACAGCTGCAGTAGCTGTGTGAAGCCTACACAAGCAACATGCATTCCAGAAGAGGTAGTAATTTCCAGGGTTGGATTGATTCCTAGAATCAGCAAGCCTGGTCTCAGAATATGATATAAAGGGCTCCTAGTCAAGTAAAATGTTTTAAAAGAAGTCAGCACATCTGAATGGACAGAGCCCAATTATCCATGCCTCAAAAATTGGTTAGGTATATGGGCACCCATCTTAATCAAATAATCCTAGGTGACTGGCAAGAATGAAAACAGAAATACACACCACAAAATAATAGAAAGAACAATGAGAGACATCAGGCAAAAAAAGAAACTCTCAATCATCACAAGGCAGATAGCAGACCTCACTTCCTTGCCCTTGGGACTGAGGGAATAGTCAGGGTTTTTAAGGCCCTCAGTGTTGGGACCATCTGAACCTCAAGAGGAAGCCATTCCACAGGGCAGGTGCTGTGAAAGGAAGGCCTGTCCCCTTGGTCCCAAGAGATGACAGCATTTAACAGAAGGGACCAACATTTGTTCACCTGCTCGCTCTGATGGTGATTGCAAATCACCAAAGGCACTTTGCCCCACGAGTATCTTGGCCCTGGGTGCTGTACACTTCAAGCACCTTGAATTGCTCATAGAACCTTACTAGAAATCAGTCACATAATAGTGGTGTTATTGGGCCAGAATGTGGGTTCACTCAAAACGTTCCACACCAACACAGTCCGGAGAAGCTGCAGTTTCCAAATGTTCTTCGAGACCACCCAATGTAGACTTGCATTGCAATAGGTTATGGCATGAGTGACTATGACCAGAGCCTCCCAATCCAGGAAAGGGTACAACTGGCTCACAAAATTTGGATTTGTTGCAAAGATCTCCTTGGCTACAGCTGCCACTTGTTTATTCAGCTGTGAATCCAAGAAGATGCCCAGAACTTGGAACAACTTTGTCTGGGGGAGCTATACCCTATCCAGAAGTAATGATGGAAGTTCTCCAAATCCAAAGGCCCTAAAATCCAGAGTTACCCAGTCTTCTTTCCATCACAATGATGACAAGCCAGGGGCTCATGAAAGATGTAACCTATGGAATATATGAACCTTCTATCTGCAACATCTAATTTGTGTTCAACCTTCTTTTCTCCATCCTGCTTTTGCTTTCAGGCTATTCAAATATGTGAAGGAGGATGAATGAGTCAGTAAGAAAATAATATTTATCATTATTTTGGTTAAACAAGAAGCTTATTCTATACCACCTGCTTACTTATGCTTCTGGCTTAATTTTACAAGTTTATCAATAAAGGTCACATGAAAAGATGGCAAACATAAATGCACAGTCTCAAATCTTTCTTTAATTCACTTTTAATGTAACATTTAGATCAATATATTTCAAGCAGATGCTCCCAGTAGTAGTTGCAATTCACTTGTACCTTAAGCATGGTAGAAGACTTCTGTTAAAGGGAAGCAATAAATATGAATAAGCCCTAATCACACTATTATGCACATGGAACAAAACTTAAAATGAAAAAAAAATTACAATGGCATTAGATATGCCAATGAAGAAGCAAATATCACTGACATTAGACATGCCAATGAAGAAGCAAATATAGCTGACAAAGCCTCTATATGCAGAGAGATGGAAGAACTCACATTTACCCAAAATGGAAGAATGGCTGGTGAAATTAATAGAATTTGCAGAGATGGAGGAATTGACTGCTTTAATTATATGGTATAGGGTTTCCTAGTTCAGCAGAGGATTGGACAAAAAGGCCTCCAAGATCACTTCCAACTCTCTTATTCTGTTATTAAAGATTATTTAGCTTCATTTCTACTTCAATTTTAAAAAAAAACTGTTTGAAAGAAATGAAATTTTAACCTTGGGTTAAAATTGGCTTATGGTTATTAAATTTCTTTGTGATGATAGAATTACTGTTTGTTATGGTTTATTCTAGTTCAAAAAGTCATTGATTTTTAGGTTTTTATCTATACTGAAGAAAGTCAGAAGTTATCTTTTTTTCTATAGCTCTTTTCTGCTTTCACTTATATTTCCCAACTTTGCTTTTTTCCTACCCTTTTCCCTTTCCGTTTGACTTTTTTGTTTTGCGTTTTTGCATTTTATACTTTAAAAAAAAAAAATTAAAGAAGCAAATATCACCATATGCAATTGGGCTTTTTAAAAGTATTTGAGCACCTGACTGGATCCTAAAACTTTTCAAGCAAGAATAAGACCAGACTTAGCCGGTCAAATTCCTTCCCAAATAGTTTGGATTACCACTCCTGTTCTTCCTAAAATGGCTGAGGTTGACACAAATTGTAGTGAAAAATATTTGGGGACAATGGCTAAACAAGAGAGATTAGGCTTTAAAAAAAAAAATCAGTCAGGCATAAAAAATTTGCATAGTTTCAGGCTGTTTCTTTGTATCAGGGGTGTCAAACTCAATTTCATTAAGGGCCACATCAGGGTTGTGTTTGATCTCCCGGGGGGCATGGGGCGTGGCCAGCTTGAGATCACTCATCAAGGTTCCGTTTTGAGCCATGATGGCCCCCTGCAAACCTTCCGCCACTGAAAATATCTTCCCTGAGCTCTGTTTTCGCTGGCAGAGGATTGCAGGAGGCTGTCGCGGCCCAAAACAGAGCCGGGAAGGGCCATGCATGACCTTTCCGAGCTCCCTTTTCGCTGGCAGAGGCACCACTAGCTGGTCCTTCACTGTTTTCAGGGTGGGCTCATGGGCCAGATCTAAACACCCCATGGGCTGGATCTGGGCCCAGGCCTTGAGTTTGACATCCCTGCTTTATATGAACAAACCAATACAGGGAGAGCAATCTGGTCTTCATTAGCCACATAAACAAAGATAATGAAAGAGACAAATATATCTCTATTAAAAAGAGAGTTTAGTTTTAGGGCCATTAAAGGTATTTCTGGACTTATGACCATTTGGTTAATGACAGTTCAAAGTTACAAGGGCATTGAAAAAATGATTTACAACACATCTTCAAAGTTACAACTGTCACACCACCATCACAGTCATATGATTGTAATTTGATACTTGGCAACTGGCTCACATTGACAATAGCTGCAGCATGGTCCAGTCATGTGACTGCAATCCATAACTTTCCCAGCCAGCTTCCCACAAGCAAAGACAATGGGGTAAACTGGATTTTAACAACCATGTGATGCACTTAATGAAAGCAAGACTTGTTCAACAACTATTGTAAAAATGGTCTTAAATTGAGTTCAATATGGGATGATGATTCATTTAACAAACAAATTGCTTAACAAAAGAAATTCTGGTCCTAGCTGTAGTTATAAATCAAGGACTGCTATCCCAAGAAGGCCTTTCTCTGATACTAATTTGTTGAATTTGAATATTGGAAAACATTCATAAAAAGAAAAAAGGATCCAACAAGCAGACTGATTTAGTCAAAAGCTGACTAGAGGCATACAAAATGGGAATGGGAAGCAATATAAACTAAATGAATAAAGAAAAGCTAATAACTCTCCTTTGTTCGCACCCAAATCACAGATTAATTTAAATATGACTTTTCCAATCTAATTCACCCTGACTATATTAGGGCTGCAAATCTGATTCCCAGCATAATAGCTTTTACAGGTGATCAGTATGCTAGCTGGGAATGATAGGAGTTCTACTCCTAATGTACCTAGTAAGCACAAAATTGAGAAAGTTTTGTTTGGACAGACTTGCTTTTAGAGAGACTTGAGAAAGATAGATAGTTTGTTCAAAAATTTTAGATTTGAGATAGTTTGTTAGGTAGACTTATTTTGTTTAGATAGACCCATAAACAAGTCTTGATAGACTTCTTCACTGGACCCTATGCAACAAAATGAAATTTAAATCGGAGAAAAGCAAGCTCTTACATTTTGACAAGAAAAACCAAATGTACAGGTACAGATTGGATGAAACCTGGCTCAATAGTAATAACTGCGAGAGGGATCTTGGAGTCCTCATGGACAACCATCTAAACAGGAGCCAACAGTGTGCAGCAGCAGCCAAAAAAGCTAATACAATATTAGGTTGCATTAATAGAATCAAGAGCACGCAAAGTAATAGTACTATTTTATAAAGCCCTTGTAAGATCATACTTAGAATACCAACACAAAAAAAATGCTAAGATTTTGGAAAGAGTTCAGAGAAGAGCAATAAAGACGATTATAACTATAACATATGAAGCTATAACACAGGTGTCTTCAAACTTGACAGCTTTAAGAAAGCTTGTAGACTTCAAATCCCAGAATTCCTCCTCCAGTCATGTTAGTTCAGGAATTCTGGGAGTTGAAGTCCACAAGTCTTAAACTTGCCAAGTNCAGAATTCCTCCTCCAGTCATGTTAGTTCAGGAATTCTGGGAGTTGAAGTCCACAAGTCTTAAACTTGCCAAGTTTGAAGACCCTTGCTATAACATATGAAGACCAATTGCAGGAACTAGGTATACCTAGTCTAGTGAAAAGAAGAACCAGGGGGGTGACATGATAGCAGTCTTCCGATACTTGAAGGGCTGCCATAACTTATTCATCAAACCACCTGAAGGCAAAATAAGAAGAAATGAATTGAAAATAATCAAGGAGAGAAGCAACCTAGAACTAAGAAGAAATTTTCTGACAGAACAATCAACCAGTGGAACAAATTGCCTTCGGAAGTTGTGGATGCCCATCAGTTTAGGCCTTGAAGAAGAGACTGGACAGCCATCTGTCAGAAATAGTATAGATTAATTGCATGAACAGGGGTTGGACTAGATGACCTCCAAAGTCCCTTGCAGTTCTGTTACTGTTACTGGTAAATCTCAAGGAAACCACAGAGGGCCTAAATCATCAGGCAGCTTTATTCTTCCCTTGGCAAGCCTTGAGGGTGAGACAGCCCACTTTTTCTCTGAATTGCTAAGCTGATGTCAGATGAGGATGCATGAAAAGGCTTCACTGCCAATAGTGAAATATCACACATTGCTGGCTCACAGCAAGAAATTTATTGAATCTTAACTCCAGCCTTCCACAGCAATAAGAGAGAATTCTTGCAAGAAGAAAACTGCCAAGTGGATTTTTAAATTTTATTTCTCCCCACCTCTCTTTATAATGAATCTGTTTAGCTCTGAAAATTGATTAAATTTCTCCTGTCACTTAAAATTTAAATCTGAATAGCTGAGTGCCAGCCTGGAAGAAATTAATGAGGTATGGAAATAGGTAAAATGCAGAACAAGGAATAAAATGTGGTTTAATTGATAAACAAAGCATTCAAATCAGTGCACTTTTCCTTTGTTTTTTTTAAAATGAGAAAATATATCAGAGCTTTGTCCGAAGAAGCCCTCAAATATGGGAGAAGCTTCCTACTTAGGACTACTGTATAATAAAATTATAAAAGGGTAAGAAGACATTCTGCTGAAACAATTATATTTCCTGGTTATATATTAGTCAGCTTAATGAAGGAACACAGAATCATTTCATTTTTTTGATTGTAACAGATTATAGCAATGTAGTAGACATAATTTATCTTGACATAATTTATCTTGATTTCAGCAGACTATTTGAGTAAATACTTCATTACATATTGATTAGGAAACTAGTTAAATGTGGGCTAGATTGCATGACAGTTAAATGACTTCATAGCTAGTATCAACACTGAAGATGGCCTGACCGAAGCCATTTTGTCTGCTTCAGTGTTGCCACACTGGAGCTAAGGGTAAGGGAGTGGGGATCTGAGATAGAGGGATTTTTGTAGCCCAAACAACATACTTTCTCTTGGAAACCAAGGACATTCTCACCCCTGATCAGAAGAAGGCAGAGTGATATTGGACTGCACAGTGATTGGATCATGTGATGGTTTGTTTTGAGAAAATAGAAAATCTTTTACTTTTAATATGGTGAAAATCACGGGAGTTTTCAGAGTCAGTTTTCACCAGATATGTGCCAATATGATATTTCCCAAAAAGTAATTTTTGAGGAATTCAATTGCCTCAGAGTCTTGCTTGCAATGGATTTATTACTTGGAACCCTGACAGCTAGCTTGAAAAGCATACCTAAAAGAGTGTTCATCAATGGTTCCTGATCAAATTCTTGCATTATCAAATGGGATAATGCAAGAATTAATCCTGGGGTCCTTTAGTCTGTAATATTTTTCATTAATTATTTGCATGTCGAAAAGGTGGAAATGTTGATTGCAAATGAAACAAAAATGGATATGTGACAGATGTAGAAGCTAAACACTTTCTGCATCCTGCCATATGATTTCCCAGATAAACAAGCTGTTCCTGGAGGTAGTAAACTCAATCTGAAAAAAAATAATTGCTAGAAACCAGCTTACAGACCTGTGCCCAAAGAAAGAGCCTCTCAGGAAAAGTGGAGAGAAGAAGCTGAATTGGGATAAGGAGCTAATAGGGAAAGTATCTGAGGATTAGAAGTGACAAACTAAAGTGGATTCAAGCAGTTGGATTTAGCTAAACTATGTTAGTTGAGAGGCTACTGTAAGATCCTTGGATTCCAGGGAAGACCAAAAAGCTATTGAAGAGTCTCTGGGTTAAGGAAGATCATCAGAGGACCAAATTTTTAGAATTAGTCTATCCTGTGCCGAATTCTCAGGGGAAATAGAGCATCTGAAGAGAAAAATATCCATGTGCTGATAGCCACAAGAGATTGCCAGCTACATTTTCTCTGAAGCCCTTATTAACTAAGAAGATTAACTATAGTTGCACACATAGAAGTTTTATTATTGGAGGCAGTGAAATAGTTGAGATCTGAATGCTATTGCAATAAAACTATGAAATAAATTGTTCAATTCCAACCTTTCATCAAAAATCTTTTGCAGGCAAGTGAATAAGGAAAGGGGAGATCTATTTATATCTCTGCTTAGCTTGCCATTTAGTTAACATTTACATGATTGGCCCTGCAAGACTGTAACAGAAACCAATGCTTTCTGTCAATGCATCACATTATGAAAATATTTGAACGGGTTCACTCGATGGGTTATTGTGTGCTGTTGTTTTATCAGTTCGATCTTCAGAACCCCCCAAATTCCTCTCCATTACAGGTAGTTTAAAATCCCAGAAGACAGAAATAACATTTACAATTATCTTGAAAAGTATCCTCAGTAACAGAATGAAGTTTAACAAGAGAGAAGCGTGAAGGTCTTCAGTTCATTTGGTAATAGAACCTATGAAAAAGATCTCAGAATAGTAGTCAGTTACAAACCAAATACATGTAACTCTGTGTAATTCTCTATTATTCTGTTCTGTATTCTGTAATGTGGAAGCAAATAATAATGTTTGTTTTGGCTGCATCAAAAGAATTATAACTTTCAAATCACAAAAAAAATTAATTATTATTCCTCTTTATTCTTAGTCTCCTTAGTCAGACCCCCTTACACCAAGTACTATTCAGGGTAACATCTTCGAAAATGAATTTAGAGAAACTGGAACAAATTTAAAGAACAAAAAGGAAGACTAAGGGATTAGATATTAAGTCCTATGAAGATGGATTGAAGAAACTGGGTATATTAAGCCTTGAGAAATGATGATTGAGGTATAATAAAATAGGACTGTTAAAAAACCCAAATGGATATTACAAAGAAGGTCAAAGCCTGTTCTTTCCTCCATGGAAAAATGGATTTAAATTAATTAATCAAATTTTGACTGAATGTTATAAAAAATTTTCTAACCACAAGATCAATTCAGCAGGGATCTAACTAGCCCCTTCTCATTTTATGAAATCCTTGATTCTACTCTGTGATTCAGATGTCTTGGATTACAACTTCCATCAAGACCATGACAGAATTCTCATCCCACAGAATCTGGAATCATTGGTTCCTCAGCCTGAAACTAAATAACAGTTTTCAAAATTTCATTTTATGTTCATATTTTATGATATAGCTGAGTGATCAATTGATATTGTAATTAGGAAAAACACCAAGGAGCCCCTAGTGGGAAGGGCAATGATACAAAACAGATTGAACCAAGATTTTCCTTTTCTTTTTTATTAGACTTATTAGATTAGATTTCATTATATTTTTAACGGAAATATTCAGTTACAAAAGACAAATATAATATTGTGATCCCTTCTGAGCAAATCAGGAGATGACTACAGGTGAAACCATAATCATCACAATTATGACAAATCACAGCTTGAACTATCTTGCTTTGCATGTAATGAGTATCTCATATATTACTTTCACCTTTTAAGTTGCATTACTGAAATAAATGAACTTTTGCACGATATTCTAATTTTTTGAGTTTCATCTGTATAACGTTTATTTGAGCATGCATTCAAAAGTTATATTCTCCTTTTTCTGGCACTTTTTTTGAAACATAGATGTTAAGAAAGCATCTTTAGTAAAGATATATATCAACACTTCAAATTACTCTCAGCAATAATATAAAATTAAATTACTTACAGGGATCATCCAGTTGGCTAAATCACCATGTTTAGATACTTGCATTGCCCCAAGCATAGTTAGATCAACATGTCCCCTGTTAAAACAGCAAAGCACAACATCAGTGCACAAATGGAAGAACAAAAACCACACAGAATTCTGTCACGCTAGTTATTGTAATTCTCAAGATGTTGAAAAATTAAATAGCAGTGAGATTAAAGAATTGCTTGTTTAAATGTATTTGAATATATTTAAGTAAGACTGAAGTTCCAAAGACATTTATAGAACACTATGTCTATCAGAACTCAGTAATAGATTAAAATGTGACATTAATTAATTGAATACATCACAATTGGCTGGGACTCTAAACCATGATTCATAAACCATAATGACTGGGTTCATGCAAATTGCTAAGCCCAAAACCAACCTACCAGTACCACTGGTGACTTGGTACCAGAGAGGTTTATCATCAGATGTTACAAACAAGCAAATGTTAACATTTAATAAAGAAAGTAACTTTCGTGCATTGCATATTTAGTTGTGAAAACATCCATGCTACAAAACTCAGTTCATAAAATAGAAGGATTTATGTAAAGAGGAGTTAGTTTGACAATTCTTAAAACTGCTGGAGTTGCTAATATAGCTCAACTAGCTATCAACTGCATGACTTTTTGGATGGGTAAGTATGAAGTCCTTTTGGGGTGGTTAAATAATAAATTCAACTACCAGCTGGGGCAGTGCCTTGGACAGTTAATGATCATTACATACCCTCGAATCATTGCAAAAGATTCATCACTAGAGAAGTATGAAGCACCTGGCAATACAGTGACTGTTTCTTTACCTGGAAAAGAAATAGAGCATAAACCCAGAGAACTTACCAGGATGTATTGGAAATTTATTCTGTCAATTCAACTCATATCAACTTCATATATTATGATTCTTAATTAGTACAGAAAGAAAAAATATTCCCTCTGCATTAAATAACCTTTTATTGAAGTACCTCACTGTTAAAAAAAAAGGTTACTGTATTCAGTAAGTCCCAAACTGGACTTTGTTTTTTCTTTTGAAGACATTTCGCTTTTCATCCAAGAAGCTTCTTCAGCTCTGACAGAATAGTGGGGAATGGAAGAATTTACATTCCTTGCAGACAGCTGGTAGTTTGCAAGGAATATAAATCCTTCCATTTCCCACTATCCTGTCAGAATTGAAGAAGCTTCTTGGATGTGAAGCAAAACATCTTCAAAATAAAAAACAAGAAAGTCCAGTTGCCTCCTGAAAAAAGCACTTTTGGTACAACCATGACGTGGATGATTGAGAATATCTTCAGACTGAATGCAGTAAGGCAGAAAAATGTACAGCGAAAGTGCACTATCTTAATGGTACCAATTCTAGTGTTAGAAAAAAATAAATACAAAGTGAGAAACCATGTATACTTTCAAGTACTTCACATCTGCCCCAAAGAGAGTGCTAAATTTGCTTGCATTTTTTAAATTATTTTAATTGTTTTAAATTTGATTCTCTTTGAGACTATTGCAAATGTCCAGGCATCCATAGAACCTGTGCTGCTGACCACTATCTTTATGAAATGCAGAAATGAAGCCACTGAATCAGAAAATGATAGTTATATGCTTCATCTTTAAACACAGTTATTTTAGCACAAATATTGTACAGAAACTGAAGGTGAAAAGAGCTGAAGGGCTGAAGTTGAATGTACTAAATAATGAAGTCAGGAAGTTAGGTTTTTTTCAAAAATTAGGCTTGGACAAAACCCACGAGGCAGTTATTTCAATAGATTGTTATGGTGACAAACAGGGAGGAAAAAAACTACAACTGAGAGAACAATCCAAGAATACTAAGAAAAGGAAAAGCTTGGAGTGAGAATAGTTTCAGAATAGACCCTTATGAATCATTCAGGGACCCTGATGAAAAATCTCCAGAAAATGGCACTGCCCAGTTCAGCCAGTTCCATTAGAACCAAATAACTCCCATGAGGTGCTTTATTTACATCTGAAAGGGCAGAATCATCTCATTAAGAGAAGCTTAGAGAGAAAAATACTGAGGTACTGAGTAATAATTATAGTATTTTATCAGGATGGAGATGTGCAGTACTAAATTAGGAGAGGAGGAAGATTGGTATTTGTGATGTTTTTGCTTTGTAACTTGGCAACAAAAGCTAAGAATTACTAGAGTTAGTCTGAGTTGAGTAACTAAAATGACTGGCAACAAAAAAAAATGTCAGGTACATTCAGTGTACATCCTCTTAGCTTTGTGTGAAACCTGAATGTCTTGACTCCCAACATGCAAAAGTTATTATTTTGATATGACAGAAGAGGAAGGGTTTTTTTAAATAGTTGGAATTTAATCTAACTATCTGTATTTAAGTGACAAAGACATTAAGTTTAATCTTTGCCATGGCTGCTACTCTGCAAAGATTTGCTTTGTTATGTAGGGCACATTACTAAACAACCAAGTAGCTCTTTGGCTGAGAAAAAATAGTGTGCCCATATGCTAAAACTACTTCTTCTACATTTCTACATCTGGAACATTTGCTTTCTGGTCCTCCCCATGTATTCTATCTGGAGTAAGACAATAGGTTGCAGTAATCTCTCTGAATGAAAAAGCAAAATAGAAATGTAAGTAAAAGAAAAGGGAAAAATTACCTGCATTGATGAGGTCAGGGTCAACTTCATTTTCAGATGGATAGGGTCCCTAATTCAACAACAACAATAACAAATATTGAATCTTTGTTCTAACCATATATTTGATGAACTCAAGTAACCTCCCCAGCCATATTTACAGCAGTCTTCAACAAACTGTTGCCCTCAGCTGAACTACAGGTCCCATTTCATACAAGGGCGTGATAGGAACTGTAATCCTATTTATTTGGAAGGCTTGGCTGTAGTAAGCTAGTGGATAGGTTTCTGTATTATCTCTGTTCTATCCTTACCAAACCAAGGACGCCATTTTCACTCTGTAGATGCACAGTTATAGCTGGGCTGATGAAGTTGCTAGCAAGCAGGGGAATGCCGATACCCAAGTTAGCTTTAATTAATTAAGTTAAGGTTCCATTCAACTTTTTATCTACATTGTTTGTTCAGTGGTGCCTTCAGAAACAAGGAAACAAAGAACTTTCACCATATTTAAAGGATACCATACATGCCATCTTCAAATTCTAGAGCTGCCCGTCTGATAATCCTTTCTCTTACATTATCACCACTTTTCTTCTGTTTGCTCTGAGAGTCCTCAGCTTTGCGAAGTGATAATCTCTAAGAAAACAAGGAGAGCAAGAAGTTGGTGTTTCTTCCATGTGATATCTGGAACAAGCAAATGACACCTCAGGGGACACCTTAAATAAACAGATGCTGCTTTATACTCAGATACTTTAAAATAGTAAGAAATAGTATTAGGTGGGCCTGGATTATTTATAGAAATTTTCTCTGACTTGAGAGTTGTACTTGGTTTTTTAATAAAGTCTTGGGATCTACATGCCAAAAATATCAAATGAAAAAGGGTCAAAAGCTTAGTTTGATTTTTATATGCACAAAGGTGGAAGGACTTATAAATATCTACAATAGTAGAATGGAGAGTTGGTGGAATTAGCAGAGATGGTGAAATCGATAGCTTTGATGCAAGATTTTGGCAAATTTTAGTTTTACTTGGAAACCATTATTGCTCTTTTGAGTGAAGCTGAAAAAAATGAAAAGATGATTTGGGGATTTGATGATTAGTATTACACGGGATTATGAAAATAATATTGAGAAATGTTAACCTTAGAGTAAGACTTTGATGAATTTTTATATTATATCTATATTATAATATATATATATTATATATACCTATATCAAAGAAAGTCAGAAATAATTATTTTCCTATTTTTCTTACAATTTTTATTTCTTCATTTTTACTTTTATTGCTTTCTGAACCATTTTCTTTTTCTAATTTTTGATTTATCTTTTAACTGTGTATCTTTTTTGAAATCTAATAAGTTATTTAAAACTTTGTTTTTTTTAATGTGCATTTAATTAAAATTAATAATAGGCAATATATTTTCACAAAAAGGGACAGAATAGAAGTTGCGCTGAATGTTGTATGTAGTAGAGAGGATCTAGAATAAACTAAGTGGAGGAGCAAATGCAGACAATGCTATTACTCATATCTATTATCATCATGCAACTAAGGAAATGGTGTATATCATGCATTCTTAACAGCAGAGGCATAATGGTAGACTTTAATTAATTACACAACTCTTAGGAGACAAGACCTTTTGCTTTTATCTTATAGAGTATATTATACGCTCTTTCTATACAGTATATATTACATTGCATTACTTATACCTCTATAACCCTAAACTTCTATCCTTTCATCAATGCTATAATATTTAAAAAGGAAAGAAAGAAAACATAAAAGAAAATAAGGACACACACACACACACATTTAAATTCCATATGTGGTTAAGTTCATATTTTTTCTCAGGTTTCAATTTTTTGCTACATGGTTCAAGCATGAAAGGAAAATCTCTGAATTTTATTTCTCCTCCTGATATAATTTCTGGCTCTGAATACCTGAGACCGTAAGGCAATTTGATTCCAAGGAATTGTCTGGACATGTCCCCTGCAGCTCTCTCTTTGTAACATTTTCTTAGATGTGATTTGCCTTCTTAGAGCTCAGAGAATGACTAGCCCATGGTCACTCAACTGGCTTCATACTTCATTCTGACTTTATTGGAAGTGATTGGGTACTCTTCCAACCGCTGCAGAATTTGTTAATTAATTTTCGAGATCCCCAGGAGATTGTACGGGAGCTGATTGTAAATCTCTAGTTTATGCCAAGACCTGTGTCAGTAATGCAGTCAACTGTAAACTAAGGGTATTTCCAGAGGATCTATCCTGACTACTCCATTGTAGTACACAGAAATTCAGATTTTGTCAAGGAATGGGTACTTAGGCTGCTCTTCTTCTGTATAGAAGAGTATATAAGAATTTTCTAATTGGAATGGATCAAAAGCAGCATTTTGTATATAAGCACAATTTATGCAAACATTGAGCTGTGGTGGCGCAGTGGTTAGAGTACAGGACTGCAGGCTACTTCTGCTGACTGCTGGCTGCCTGCAATTTGGTAGTGCAAATCTCACCAGGCTCAAGGTTGACTCAGCCTTCCATCCTTCCGAGGTTGGTAAAATGAAGACCCAGATTGTTGGGGACAATATGGTGACTCTGTAAAACTGCTTAGAGAGTGCTGTAAAGTTCTGTGAAGCGGTATATAAGTCTAAATGCTACTGCTAGTGCTATTGCTTTCCCTATTCTGAGATCAAAGAACAGGACAGGCAAGTTTAATATAACTGCTGAGCTCAACAATATTTACAGTACTCACGTTTGTTTTCCACTCTCCTCCCTAGAGTCCGAGTGGTGAACATCAAGTAATAAAAACAGAAGCTGACACTAATAATAAAAGTTCAAAAGCTCAATGTTATCTGTTAGTGGATATTCTTTTCTGTTTTCCAGTCACTGCTGTGTTATAGATTTAGTATCAATTTGGGACAACTAAGACTCAACACTGTAGGTTATTAACACCCTGTTCCAAGGACTGACAAATTCATGAACTAAGAAGATTTCCTACAGGCTGTAGGGGCGAGGGGGTGTGTGCATGTTGAAAGAGAGGTGGGGGTACATATAAAAAAAAAAATCTGCATCCAGTAAAGCTACTTTGTGTAATTTAATTTAGAACATCTGGAGAATATTATAAATCAATTTCAGTAAATAAAATGGGAGGAGGGGAAATCTTCACCCATCCCTATGTCAACTCATGGGTTGACTACTGCTATGCACTCTATATGAGGCTGTCCTTGAAAACCACCAGGAAACTTCAATTGGTCCAGAATGCAGAAGCATAAGCAGTGATGTAACACCCCTACTTCATGAATTTCACTGGTTATCAGTTTGTGCAATTCAAAGTGCTTGAGTAAAGTCTTACATAGTGAAGAGCCTGATTATTTGAAAACCGCCTGTCGCCCATAGCATCTGCTTGACTGATCTGATCTGATAGGATTGGACATTCCAATTCCTTTTATTAAACCATGGCATCTATTGGGATCCCAGAAGGGTGCCTTCTCTATAACAGCACTACTACATGAGGTTCCCTTGAAGTTCTGGATTGGGTCCCTGCTGTTGTTCAGAAGAGCAGTGAAGACTTAGTCCTTCATACAGGCCTTTTGCAAGAGAAAATAAGGCTCCTCACTTCATTCCATCTGGACTGTAGCACTTGCCAGCTTTTATTGTTTTTACTGTAATTTCTTTATTTGATTGTTGCAAGCTGCCCCAAATCATTGGGAGTTGGGTGACATGCAGGTTTATCAAATAACAATAAACCAGCAATGCTCCACAATATCATCCCTTTCTCATCAACTGTTCCATATTTTTTTTTCAAGATGAAATGCCAGTGTTTGAAGTGAGTATGTTATTTGCAAGGGGTACGCAAAATGAATAATTCCTAAAAATTATTTGAATGTAGACTCTACTTCTCTCCTCCCCTCAATAAGCTTTTTCTAGGCAATCCAAGCCTATTCACTCAGCCAATGTAGCAAACATAAAACCTTTTCCAATGTCTGCGACAAGGCTGGTACAGGGCTTTATCTGCCTTGAATAATGTTCTAGAGTTGTGCTAGACTTAAAGACTTAAAGCCCTGTAATATTTGCAATGGCAGCTTAGAAAGGAAATACATGTACACATGCATACACACATGAGCAACACAAGTCTCACCCTCATTCTCCAAAATGAATGCTAAATAATATTTATGGCGCAGCAATGAACTACATTAAATCAGAATAGATGTCAGCCCTACAAAGTAGATCAGATGAAGAAACAGCCACTACATATGCCTAAAACTACTCTTATTAGAAGAAAATCTCATGTTTGTATTCAGGATTTACACAAAATGTATTTCCCTCTTTCTTCTTTTATGTTCTTGTGTCTGCCATAAGCATTTTCAGAAATCTATATCTAAGTTTAGACTTAAGCCATGTTTATCTTATTTGCTTTAGTAATAGATATCCCTCTCTCTATCGAGGTCACCCATTAAACTCTTTACAAAGGGTAAGAAATCTTCTAGCCTCCATGCCGAAATCAACTCAGGAATGAATCAAATATTAGTTGGATGTTTGATACCACTATTATTAAGACTATTACCAAAAGTGCTAGGAGAACCAAACAGGAGAATTGTGCAATGTGTGCTTTGCAACAAACAACACCTGCATATGTTTATGTATGTTTATCTATGTGAGATCCTCAATAAGAATGTTACAAACTTAAGTTGAGCAATTCTCAATTTAAAGTAATTTATATTGACAAGGTAACCTAGAGCCAGTAAGCATAATAATCCACACTGATTACTGCAAAGACTTATAGACCTCAACCTGAATACAAGCCAAAGATTGTTTTTTTATATATAAAAAACATATATATTTACGCCGTCCTGGTGGAATAAATCAGTGTGTGGCCTAATTCAAGACAGATGGTTTTATTTGGCAGGATGGATTTTCAACAGGGGTTGCAAAAGGGGAAATGAGGTGTTATCATTTCCATAGTGGCAAGAACAGTGTATGAGAGAGCCCTGAATATTCCTGTATGCATTATGCAGAGCTGTGGATCAATGGTCAGGCTGCTACTGTGAGGTCCAGGGACAAGGCTTCTGGTCTAAATCTGCAGCTTGTTATCTTGGCCTCTGCTTCTTATTTGAAATTTGAACGTCAAGAGCATAAATATCTTAACACAGTTACTGGGAGGGCGAAGTGGGATAAATAGAATTTAGGTATCTCTTTGGCTATTTTACTCACACAGCTGCACTTGGGCCAGATATATGACTGCAATTATTCCTCCTTTAATAAGATAAATGCTATCTTTCTTTGCCAGACTTCCTAGTTAAATCTGCTTTATACCAGAATCCTCACCCAGCAGGCAGTGGAAAACTGTATTACATCCAATATAATTTCTATCTGAAAATGCAATCAGCACCTTATAGATGGATGCTATTTTTATAGACTCTTTCCGTAGTTCCTGCTCCCCTCAACACCCCACAACTCGGTAAACAGGCAAGCTTGAAACTTCATTGTCTGTTTACCAAGAAAGATCCCAAGGAGGATTAAAAAAAATAAGCAAAACCAATTCAATCCCAGCTGCAACTGTGATCCAGGCTGTATGAAACATTTCAAAACAAGAGGACTAAAAGAAGGAGGAATCACAACAGTGAAGGAAAACAGACCTGGGGGGAAAAAAAGGTGAAGCGCAGTTGAAGATATGGCTGAATAATAAGATGGCAAATCGACACAAAGACCTTTTGACTGAATGTGAAGAAATAAAGAAACTGCAGGGATTTGCTCAGACAGTTACCAGGAGTCAATATTGACCCAAAAGTGAAGGCTAAATAAATAAAGTAAAATAAAAGAGGGAGAAGAGAGGAGGAGAGGGAGGGAGGGAGGGAAGGAAGGAAGGAAAGAAAAGGAAGGAAAGAAAAAGAAGGAAGGAAGGAAAGAAGGAAAGAAAGAAAGAAAGAAAGAAAGAAAGAAAGAAAGAAAGAAAGAAAGAAAGAAAGAAAAGCAATATTAGAAAACTAGGTTCAAACTGGGACTGTGAAGATCTGTTTTAAGCAGAATTAAAATGTTTTTGACATTTTTGTGGACATGTGACTTTGAGCCAATATTGACTCCTGGTGATTCCTTTGGCAAGTCCCTGCCATTTACTTGGTAAGGTTTTTCAGAAGTGGGTTGCTATTATCTCTTTTCTAGAGAATGATTAGCTCAAGATTACCCAGCTAGCTTCATGCCTAAGGCAGGACTAGAACTCCCAGTCTCTCTGTTTCTAACTTAGTATCCCAACCATTACACCAAACTGGCTCTCATTTTTGACACTACCAAATATAAAAAGAGAGAGCAAAACTGTTTGTGCTGTCATCCCACGGATCTCTTCCTTTTGCAGGCTTTGTTAGGAATATAAGTCACCTAACAGGTATTTGGGTTAGAAATATATAAACCAGGATAGACATTTTAATACTGTCTCTTTAAGGGAATGCAAGAGCATGCAATTGGGTTTGGTTTCTCAAATGGCCATAAGATGGAGCCAGAAACCTGGATTGTCTTAGTCTGAGTCTCAGAAGAGAGTGTGAGTGTATCTTTGTTTTCTTCTGTTGGAAAGTATTGCTGTTGCTCTATTTCTTCTAATTGACTGATATTACTGGATTTAATGTAAGTCTAATACTGAACTGTTTTTGACATTGGACTTTGTTACTGGATTATCCCTGGATGAAAACTGACTGATTTAACTTGTGAATGACTTTGGACTGCTTACTTTGGACTTTGCTTAAACCTTTCTGGAAGTAAAAACCTACATTTACTGTACAGTGTATCTGTGTGTTCTGTGTGTATTATTCCAACACTACTCTCTATACATCTCCCTGTATGTGCTCATTCTCCTAACGGGGAATTACCTCAACAGGCTTCTCTTAAGGAAAAAAACAAACAGTGCCAGGGACATATCTGCTATAAACCAATAATTTGACTGCAATTGTAACAAGTAAGGCTACAATAACAGATGATGCCTCTATTTATGGTCTAATTTCCTTTACAGAGCTCAAGATAGTATACATAGAATTCAGAGCAATCTCAAAGTGAGGCCCCCTTAATATCAGCAAATCTGATGTATCACATACCCTAAGATATATTCTTGGACCAAAGTTATTCATTAGGAGTGATGGCCCCCATAAGGGAATCAAAGATTACCATTGTTCTATAAGGAAATGCCTTTTTAAATTATCTGCTGTCTCACACGATTTTGTGTAAAGCATAGATCAGATTTGCCTGTGCTGAATATCTGGAGGTGAGAGGGGTAGATTACCTTTCTCTCAGTTCTCATTATAATCACCATATTATCACTAACATTGCCAGTGGAAACATTCTGCAAGCACACCCATATCCACAGATCAGTTCCAAACCCACCTAGGAGTTACCTCAATTCTTTTTTCATACTTGTCTCCTTGGATGAGACGATGGACATAGATTTTGGGGACATGGATATCTTCGGGGGCAAAGGACCCTACATCAACAATTTCTTCTACCTGGAATGATAGGAAAATAGGAAAGATAAAGACAGAATTTAGTGCAGCATACCACATAATTTCAACAAGAATAAAGAGACTGCAGTTTTCCCTTATACAGCCCCCTTTTCCAGATGTGCTAGTACTATGTCCAGAAATATTAGCACACATAGTCCAAAGCTGTGCTTGCTGTGAATTATGGGAGTTGTCATCCCTATACAACAAAAGACAGTAATTTCTTCAGATAAATTGAACTCATGAAAGTAGAAAATCTTTTCAAAACATCACTTAAGCACATGTCAATGAATTACTGCCTAAATGCAGTCTTCCCCAATACTAATTACTTGCTTTGGCCCATTTCCTGCTAAGATCTCTACCATTTATTCCTAACAAAGATACGGATGCAAATGGTTACATATGGTCTCAGATGAGCAGAAGTAGAGACAACAAACCAGAATGAAGGTCAGTGAAAAAACAAATGTGCAGTTATAAATTTGACAGACACAACCCCCCCCAAAAAATAATATTTTTTCCATTCTGCCTTTAGCTACTAATGATCACTACACAACAGAAAACCAAAGCAGAAAAGGAAGTCAATGAATGTTATTATTCTCGAAAATCATCAATTCCTCATTCCCTCAAGCCAAAGGTCTGAAAAAGTAAAGATAATTGAACAAAACAGGACAAAAACCAGATAATTTTTAACCACCGAATGTATCTAATAAGTGTACAGCATTAACTACTGCAATCCACTCTATGACCTGGAATTCCTGGATTAAAATCTGTGTTTCTGGCCAGAGAATTGCATTGTTCCCAGGAAGTACCTGTTCCCAGTAAACCCAGTGAGCACCTGTTTCTAGTAAATATATGTTTAATTTGATAACTTAGTATCATCAAGTCATAATTCATGCCATTCATTCTGCGAATGCCCCCATAAAATGCCTATGGAGATTCTCAGTCATCCAGGTCTTGGTTGTCCCAAAGGTGCTTTTTTTTCAGGAGGCAAGTGGACTTTCTGGTTTTTCTTTGAAGACATTTCACTTCTCCTCCAAGAAGCTTCTTCAGCTCTAAGACTACAGTGGGGAATGAAAGGATTTATATTTCTTGCAGAGAGCTCCTCACAACTCTCTAACATAATGCAAATAACCAGCTGTTTGCGAGGAATATAAATCCTTCCATTCCTCACCATCCAGTCAGAGCTGAAGTTCGAAGAATCTACTCTCAACGGAGTACTTTTTTTTTTTTTCCACCTTCGGCCCCCCATAAAATACTCTCCACAGGCCTAATATGCCACCATCCCAAAATATTTCCATATGGAGCTGGATAAGAAGGCACAGGCTTAATAATAAATCAGCCTTTCCTAACCAAGTGGTCTCAATTCTACAGAGCATACAAGTCCCAGAACAGACTTTTTTATTCCTAACACATATACAAACAAGTTAGTGAAGTTTGTCAAATCATATGAAAATATTATGAAAAAGATTGTAGATTTTCTCCAGATTTACACATTCTGCAGTTACTTAACCTACCCTCTCTTACTTTTTATATTTTTTACTATTATTATCATCACCATCACTATCATTTATGCAGACTACCAGATAGATCTGACTGACTGGATGTGGTACTTTTGATTAGTAGAGACTTGTCAGAGATGTAGGATAGCTAACTATATTGTAGCAATGTGGCACCATTCAATTGTATCATTGTTCAGTTGACATTCTATTGTGTTCAGCTGCTTTTGGTAGACACCAAATGCACCAACCACTTTTGGCACCAATATTATTTTCTTTTTCCCCATTCATTCTACTTAAAGATCTTTATATTTCCTTTTATAGTTTTTATACAGCCTATTAATTTCATAAATAACTCAAAATCGCAAACATATCTAGTATGTTTTTCTCTTCCTATTTTCCTCACAACAACAACCCTCTGAGGTAAATTGGCTGAGAGTGTATGACTGGCCCAAAGTTTCCCAGCTGGCACTCATGCCAAGGCAAGACTAAATCTCAGTCTCCTGGTTTCATAGGCCAGTTGCATCACCATTAGATCCAACCTGATCTCTTTTCAGGTTCCTTCCCAACTATTTCCCTTTTATTTCCAATGACTACAGTGCCAATTATACATGTTTGCTTCTTCATAATTACAATCATGTCTGGCTTCTTATGAGTTAAATGTTTATCAGTTTGCATCTGGAGGTTCTTAACCTCTTTACTGTCAACCACTTTTTCAATGTTGCAATTCTACCAATTGTTTGCATTATATTACAACAAGCTCAGTACATGTGCTTTGCTATGAAACTATGTCGTCGCTTAGTTTTTGGGAAGGAAAATTAGGGGGGGGGGATTCTGCCTCTGCCTACCAGAATCCAATGGTATTCATCTGGGTATCGTCCTGTCAGTGTGTGAGAGAGTTGAGGGCTGTTTGGAAGCTGAAGCAGTATTTGCTGTATGAGCAAGGAGATAGCAAGGAGATAGCAAGGAGCTTGGGCGTGATTTAGCTCAATTGTTCTGTACTAAAGCTGCTTGGTGCTGTGAAACTAAAACTGAAACTCCTCTCCTCTGCTTGTGTTTTGCATTTGGAACAGATTTGTTTTCAGGTGGTGGTGGGGGAGTAGAACTCCTGAGCATCATAGCGTGTTAATAATAATGTATGAAATACTAATGCTCTGATTGTCATTTTGAAAATCCTTTCTTAGTGAGCACCTAGAAGCCAAGAGGAACATACCTGCCAAATTTCAAGTTTGTAGGCTTTACGGTTCTGGAGATTTTGTGATGATGTGTGAGTGGTATATCACTTTATATTTATAAATTAGGAGATAACTGCCAATGAATAATTTCAATGAATGAAAGTGGCTTCTTTATTGTGTCTTTCCAAATATTCCACCTGTACCATCTTCTTACTTCCATGTACTGGTAGTCCTTGACTTAAGATTGCAGCTGGACCAGAATTTCCATTAATAAGTCTTGTAGTCAGTCATAAGTGCAAGTGTCAGAATTCAGCAAAAAAGGTCACAAATCATTATCACATGACTTCAGGATGCTGCAACTACAGTAGTCGTAAATGCAAGCCAGTTGCCAAGCACACAAATTGCTATCATGCAATCCTGGAAGTTGTGCAAGTACAGGTTCTAAGTCACTTTTTCCAAGGCTGTTGTAACTGTGAACAGTTATTAAATGATCAGTAGTTAGCTGAGGACTTCCTGTCCTGGGGGTTCAAAGGACTCTTTCTCTTTCTCTTTCTCCTTCTACTATTACTTTAAATGGACTTCTACAAAGTGCCTGCCTCCACCATATCATCATGTAAATGGACCTATAAGCTTTCTCAGAAAATTAAAAAAAAATGAGCAGCTTGAACCTAGTGCTTCGAATGGATACTAAGGTGCCTCCAAAAGAAGAAATGTAAGATAGCCAGAGCAACCTATGAACCTAAGTCGCTAAGGTTGAGGACCCCTGCTAAGGAGGACAGGGATCTAGAAAGGTGTCAGGAAGCAGAAAATGTGTCTTGTAATTTTTATATGGAGACATTTTCCCTCTCCTCTGCAGCAGCTTTCATAAGTGCCTGCAATACGTTTTCAAAATTCCAAATACCTCAAGCAACTTTCAAAGGCTAACATGCCTTAAGTTTATGGAACTGTAATAGCTAGATTCTCACTAACTTGGGAAGGATTTGATAGCGGTTTATCTGATCAATCTTCAATTGGCAATTTCTAGATTCATTGCTGTTTTATCATTTTTGTTATAGTACATTTAATGCATGGTTTCTACAAATGTTTAGAAAAAATAATTGACAATAGGCTGCAATCAATAGGGCACACATAGCAAAGAGATGCACAGAAAATACATCTAAATTGAATGGGATGATTGAATGGGATGTGCTGGCTATTATTACATGAATTAGATGAATTTGTGGACTTCTTTTTAAGTTGTTTCAGGGATCTGAAAAATGTGTTTCCTATATGTTTGTTTGGGAAATAAATTCTTATAATTCTGGAAAATAAGGGAAGCCTGAAACTAAGGAAAACTAAGATTAAATAAACTAATTTGTATAAAAATTGACCCTTTTTTAGAATCTTCAAACATTCATTAAAAGTTATGTAAAGGGAGAAGGCGGAGCTTCGTCTCGGTGCTACAGCGGCGATCTCGGGGCTCTGAGATCGCAGCTGATATTTTCGCCCCTGGTCGGTCCTAAGGACCTAAACCGTCCCGTAGAGACGGGGATCGTGAAGGGCACAGTCCCAGGATCCCAGAGATATTCGCAAAAATCTCTGGTTGATCCGGGAGAAGCCCTTTTGCTGGAAGCGGAAAAACAGCCTCCAAAGCTGCTGAAGCCGGGACAGCTCCGAAAAGAAAGTGCTTTGAGCGAGTGTGTGTCGAGTGGGGGAGAAATCCTTTTTGAATTGCAAATAGACTGTTGAAAGGACACCTTGGAGAAAGAAGAAATCTGTGACTTTATTTTTTGTTTGACTAGAAACTGGTTGAGCGGCGCCTTAACTCTAGAGATGTCAAATTGGAGGTTGGATTTTTTCATTATCTTTTTATTTCTACTGAGGACTTTAATGTGACTTTGCAGTTAACGCGGATTGATTTTTCTTATATATATTTTTATGCTTTTTTTGATTACAATTAATTCCTTTTAGGATAGAGGCTGCCTTTGTTTATTCTTTCTTATTGTTCTTTTTTTTGTTTGAGTCTTTATAAATATTTTTTCTTTCTCCTTTTTCCTGGCTGGGGGGAAAGAGTATGAAGAGATGTTGCAACACTGCAACTAAGGCTTTGAAAAAATACTTTATTTGAACTGGGAGAAAAGTCTATAAACACTCTTTCTCAAGGACATTTTAATTTGATAAGATAGAGGGAGAACTTAGTAAAATATTATTACACGGTGCTTTTCTTGGACTCTTATCAATATTCAACCATTTGAGACTTGGCTTTGAAGCTGCTGAGAAGAAGAGTTATAATAAGAGCCTTGAATAAAGAAAATAAGTAGCAGTGTGCAATAGATATATATATATAACTTGTGAAATTCCCCCTTGCCAGATTTTTTTGTAATCTTAATCTTAGTATTTTTGCTTTTATTTTAAAGGAAAGCCTTAGATTTTTTTTTTTCCCTTTCATTTATGCTTTGGGATCACCCTTGCTCTTCCTTTTTGAATAATTTTTGTTTTTTTTTGTTTTTTTTTTTCTCTCTCTCTCCATTTTTTCCTTTTTATGGCGGATTATTTCAATTGGATTAGGGTATAGAAGAACCTGAAGATTCTCTTTTCCTTTTTCCCTTCTTCCTCTTTGTTTTGGACTTTTTATTATTGGACCTTTTTTATTTTGGACTATAATTGGCTACTCTATTAGCTGATTTAAAAGTCAAAGAGAATCTGAAGTTTTGGAAGCAGTGAAATGAGCAGGAACAAAAATCAATTGGCATCTTCACTTCTACCTCTGCCTTCCCCACCATCGGCTGGACAACATTTAATTCCAGACAATGTTGAAGCAAGATGAAAAACAAGAAAAAGTAAACTTACAGATGCTTATGCAAGGAATTCAAGATATTAAGATAAAAATAGATACTGTTGAACAAAAAATAGAGAAGACTGATGAAAAAGTGAAAATATTAAAACAAATGATGGGGAAGTATGAGGAGAATTTTCAAAAAAATTGAGGAAGAAGGAAAACAAAGAGAGGAGAAGATAGGAAATATTGATACTAGATTAACAGTGGTAGAAACAAGAAAAAAGTGGATGTTGAGAGTGGGAGATGGAAAGGTCAGAATTTTATCTTAGATTTCAAAATATAGAAGAGGAAAAAGGAGAAAATTTGCTGCGATAATGATAGCAATGTTGGCAGATGTTCTGGAAATTACAGAGGAAAAAGATGATGATGGAGTAGATGAGGTATATCGAGTTTACACAAGATATGCGATGAGAAATAAACTACCAAAGGAAGTTCATATTAGATTTACTAAAAAATCCATCAAAACATACAATACTGCAAGTGGTAAAGAGAAAAACCATTGAAACATAAAGTAAAGAGATTGTGGTTTAAAACAAATACCCAGAAAGAGTGAGAGAGATGAGAAGAGAATACCGATTTCCTGACTAAAACCTTACTGGAAATGAAGTGAACTATAGATGGCTGATACCAGAAGGATTAATTTTCATGTGGCAAAGAGCAGAGACATAGAATTGATTCATTGAAAAAGCAGAACTTTTCTATGCAGAATTTTTTGGAAGAAGAAGACAGGAGGTAGAGAAGGAGGTCTCATTAATTGAGCTTTGGAGGAACATCCCGAACTGAAAAGAGAAAGGAGCTGCAGGTGGACAGATGACAGTAAAAGAACAACGTGAAGAGAGAGCCACGAGAACTGTTAGATCCAAATATAAAACATAATCCATGGAAGAAAAAAAATTGATTACAATGAATATAAATGGACTCAAAACTCAGCTGTTAAAAGAAGGAAAACCTTCATAAATTAGAGAAATTAATTTGGATATAATTTGCCTACAAGAAGTTCATATTAAAAACAACAATGAGCAATTGTTAATACAACCAAAGTTAGGGAAATATTTACTTCTCTGACTCAATGTAAGAAAAGAGGAGGTGGTTCTTCTTTATATTAAAGAGGATATTCAGCAAAACTGATCTACATGGATGAAGACGGCAGAGTATTAATGGTGGAAATAACGGATAATAAGTAGAAAAATACTCCCTGATTGCAATTTAATGCTCTGAATGATAAACAGGAAGAGTTTTATAAAAAACTAACATAATGGAAATAATTAGATTGGATTATGTCAATATAATTATGATGGGGGATTTTAATGGAATTGTGGACAACAAATTGGACTCATAACAACGACAATAAAACAACATAGAAAGAACTCTCCCGAAATCCTTTTTTAAAATGATAGATGAATTTAACCTTAAAAAGATATTTGGAGAGAAAGAAATGTTAAAGCTAAACAATATACTTTTTACTCTAATAGGCATTTATCATGGTCCAGATTAGATATGATTTGGATCTCACAGATTAATATCCACTATCCAAGAAAAAGTATTGAAACAAATACTTGGGCAGACCATAGCCCAATGACATAAATGGAAGGTACAAAAAAAAAGATCGAGATGGACATTAAATAACACTATTTTAAAAGGAGAAAGATTTTATACATGGATGGAGAAGGAATTAGCCTTTTTCTTTAAAGAAAACAAAAAAAGAGGATACCTCATGCAGAATGTTTGGGATACAATGAAGGCATATGCTAGAGGTTTGATAATAGATTATATAAGAAAAAAGAATATTAGGAAAAGACAAGCTCCAAGACCTTGGAAGATGAATATAAAAGACTTGAAAAAGAATTACAGAAAATGCCACAGAAAAACGATATTAAATTGAAAACTGGATGTAATTAAGCATAAAATGGAATTAAATAGGGAAAGAAGAATTGGCCACAGAAAATCAGAAACTTTAAACAGAATTATTTTGAAGATGCAAATAAACCAGGTAGATGGCTAGCATATAAATTGAGAAAGGAGAAGGAATCAAGAAAATATTGAAACTAATAGATGATCAAGGCCAAGTTTATTGTTGGTAATAAGAGAAAAAGAAAAATTATTCAAGATTTTTATGGGCAATTATATAAACCAAGAGAATATTGATGAGGATAAAATTAAACAGGTATTTACAGAATGTTAACTTACCGAAGATACCTAAAGAGAACTGAAGAAATTTTAGAAAGTAATATAACAATGAAGGAATTAAACGAAGCATTTAAGAGACAAAATAATGGGAAACGCACCAGGTCCAGATCGGGCTTCCGGCAGAATTCTATAAAATAATTTCAAGAATCATTAAGTATCCACTCTTAGAAGTTATGAATGAAGTTATGTTAAAGAGATGATACCCAAACATGGACAGAGGCTTATATTACACTTAATTCCAAAAGAAGAGGCTGACCCGCTGCAAATTAAGAAACTATAGACCTATTTCCTTATTGAATGCAATTATAAAATCTTTGCTTCAAATACTAGCAGAAAGACTGAACAAAATATTTAAATAATTTTATTCACCCAGATCAAATGGATCTTGCCAAAAGAGACAAATTAGAGACATATGAGAGTAATTTTGGACACCTTGGAATACTATGAGGCCTCATCCTGAGAAGCAAATGGCGTTTGATATTTCTAGATGCTCAAAAAGCTTTTGGACAATGTGAACTGGAGATTTATGCTGTTACTGTTGGAACAGATGGGTTTTGCCAGAAAATTTATTCAAGCAATAGAAGCCATATATTAATAAACAGACAGCAAATGTAATGATGGATGGAGAATTTACAGATCTTATTAATATAAGAAAAGGCACAAGACAGGGTGTCCTCTAATCTCCTTTGTTATTCCGTATTGACTTTGGAGTGTTTAAATAGAAATATTAGGGATATAAAAGTATAAAAGGATGAAAATTAAAACAGAAGAAATTTAAACTACAAGCTTTTGCTGTACGACTTAGCTTTTATTCTGGAAGACCCGTTAGAACGGCTCCAAGTTATTGGAAAAGATAGAGACATACGGTGAGATGGCTGGCTTGAAGATAAACAAAGATAAAACACAAGATCTTAACAAAAAATATGTTATTGAAACAAAGAGAAGAACTGACAGATCTTTTGAAAATTCAAGTTACAAATAAGGTTAAGTATCTGGGGATATATTTGACGGCAAGAATGTAGCACATTAAAAGAAAATAATTATACTAAACTCAAACAACAGATAATTATAGATATTGAAGAAATGGGAACTTGAACTGTCCATTAATAGGAAGAATTTCGAACAATTAAGATGAATATTTTACCTAGAATTTTTATTTTCTGCTTTCAAAATACCCAATTAGACTTGGAAAAGATTATTTTGAAGATTTAAATCAAATTTTATTCGATTGTAAAGTTTATATGGCAAAGGTAAAAGAGCGAGAATAAAGGTTAAAAGCTTTTACAAGTGTCTAGAATTCAGAGGAGGTTTGGCTGTGCCTACATTGGGACCTGGTATTATCAAGCTGGCAAGCTTGAATGTGGTTCAAGAATGGATAACATTAAATAAACCAATAGATTGGTTGACATTAGAAGGCCATTATTTACTGTTGGGCTGGCATGCTTTTTTAATGGCTACAAGGGAACTAAAACCACCAGGGGTATTTTAGAAGACCATTATATACGAGAGGTCTTTGTGGTAAATTGGGAAAGATAAAAAAACATGCGTTATTTTGAAAATGTTGCCAGTTTGGTTATATCCGTACATTGAAGCATTTTCCTATCCTATGATTTATTAAAAAGGAAAAAACAGTTAGATATGGGGAATTGTTAGATGAAAAGGGTGGACTTAAATCGATCCAAAATTTAGAGGAACAAGGTATAAAGATGAATTGGTTTTCATATGCGCAACATACATTCAAGATATGATGAAGATCTTAAAATGGAAGGATTTTATGATAAACAGACTGATTTAGATAAGATATTGATGGGTACTGATGACCGAAGTGATTAAAAAATTATATGGTTATTTATTGGGGAATTAACTTTAGAAGAAGAACAAGTTAAAGAAACTATGATTGTTTGGGGGGAAAATTTTGGATATGGGATTGATTTATGAGAAATGGCAAAAATTATGGTCTCAAAATTATAAATGACAATGTCAACAGCATATAAAAGAAACTTGTATAAGATGTTTTACAGTGTGGCACTTCCCCCCGACAAGAATAGCAAGAAATGTTTAAGAATAAATCTGAAAAATGTTGGAAATGTCACCAGATACCTGTGCTCATACTCATACATATGTGGTGGACTTGTGAGGACGGCTAGAAAATACTGGACTAAAATTCACATATGGTTGGAAAAAATGACAAAGAAACACATTGACTTGAAACAGAGACTTTTTTATTGGGGAATTCTACCTGCACATATAATAAAGAATTGACAATATTTGAATTGTAAATGTATTAACAGCGGCTAGGATTGTATTTGCTAAAAATTGGAAGAATGAGAAAATTACCACCTAACAGGAAGAAAATTATTAAAAAATATTAGAATGTGCTGAGATGAGTAGATTGACATTTGAAATTAGAGAGGCAAGAAGATAAACAATTTTATGAAATTTGGGAATCTTTTTTACCAATGCTACGATGATAAGATAAGATAATAGAATATTATATTTATAAAGAGTTTTTTTTTTCTTTTTTTTTTTAGATTAATTTGTTATGATTATTTGACTTGTTATAGAATAAAGTGTTTTAAAGTATTGATATCCCATAAAGAATGAAAGATTAGTAATATCAGGATATGGATTGATAATATAAATTGTTATGGCAATATTTATTGACACTATAAAATGAATGCACAAAACTGATGAACCAACCGACACAACCGGAAGAATATATGAGAATAAATGTTTTTATGTTTATGTATGTTATGTTTGTTTGTTAAAAATTAATAAAATTCTTTATAAAAAAAAAAAAAAGTTATGTAAATACCAATATTTAGGTGAGAAGTGGAACTCATTTATGCTGCCACACACTGTAATGAGATCCATTGTACTTGAGAGAGCAGAATAATAATGGAACAAGACAGCTGTTGCTAAGCAACCAGGGATACATTGCAGGATTTTTAATTACATTTATTTAACTAGTTATGGGTGAAAGAATTCTACACTGTGTAGAACCCGCATCCTCAAAATTCATCTTGAATCTGTCAAAAAGTAAACAAAATACAGACCTTTGTTTTTCTAGCTTCTTCCACTGTCAAGGAAAAAACACAATTTGCAAAGAACATGAAAAAACAGAAGACATGGGGAAGGAAAACAGAGTGAAGAGTGAACTGGATATAGGGAGTAGACAGATATGGGGACTGAAATACAAAATACAAGAAGATTCCTGCTTGAAGACTTCTTCAATCGGTTCCAGGTGCATTGGGTTACAAATCCTGTAAGATCAACACATCTAACAGCTTGGTGAAGGCTGTTCTTAGTACTGTTTTTATTAAATGATACATCTTTCCATGATCAAAGGCCTTCCTGCTGTAGGACTGTTTGAGACATCAAAAGACCAAGCAAAAAGACCAGGCTGTCAACATTCAACAGCCTTACTTTCTAAATGATTCTCTGATGCTAAATTTAATAGATGACAAGTTTTCTAAGCAGATTTTCTATTGACAACCCCTCCTCCCCCATCGAGTTTTTCCTTAAGACTAGCTTTGCAATATGATAAGACTTTTTGATGGAAGCACATAGTCAATTTTGATTAGGTCCAGAAGCTGAGGAAGTTTGGGCTTGGTAAGCATTTGTATGAGATCCCCAGAGAATCTCAGGAGAAAACAACAGACAACTGCCCAGATGTGTCTTGCCATCAAGTGTCCAGTTCAACTTGAGGAAATCTTTCCTTTACTCACAAGATTATTTTAGCTATATTGTACTGTACACCAGTTAGAACTGTTTCTAGAGAGACAATTATTAAATATATTTATAAAGAAAGAGTTAATAGAAACAGGATCTATGTTCCTACATGCAAAGGGTAAAAGCTTAGGCTTCAAAAAAAGGAGCAATCCTTTTCTTGGAAACATGGATTCAGCTTTTTAGGATTATATAAATGCCTCTGCTAATCCCTTTCTGCTGCACACAGATACAGTATCAGCAATTCCCCATTCTCCTGAACTGCTCAGCTTTAAATATATAGACATGTCATGCATCAATTCATCAAGGCCTGTTGGTCTTTCTATACATTTCACACGAAAGCAGGGGATACTGCACTCTCATATCTTCATCTCTTCCCAATTTGGCTTAAGGCTGTGCTTGTAAAAGAGGATTTTGATTTTGATGTAAAAACAAAAACAAGGGAAGAGGAGCCAACCAAGTCTGGGGATATTTGGTGTGGAAGAAAATGCTGCAAACACAACAATCTCATTCTCTCAGAAAGCTGCAGAATCGGAAGGATGAAACATCTTTATCCCAGGAACCACTGCTGGGGCTGGGAATAACTTTTTTGCCTTACCTCTACCACTGTTGTTCTGGCAGCTTTACACATAGGCTGATTAAAATTTCTCGCAGTTTTTCTGTTTGAGAAGAAAGAGGATGATGTATGCTTAATAGAGCTGCAGTTATCATTTTCTATAATTTCAAGAAACATTAGCAGAACAAAATTCAAAGCATAATCAATTCAGAGTTTAAAAGGGATTGGCCTTCAGGTCCAGAAATCCCAACCAAAGCAAACCCACTTTGCTATCTAGCTTCTGTTTGAACATAGACAGTAAAGGGACTTCCCTCTGTCCTTTGGTCATTGATTGCTTACATATAAGCTGAACAGGTGTGTCCCCATCAAGAACAACAGAGTAGGTTTTAATGGTAAAGTGTTATCCTTGTTTTCAGTCTTATCTTCAAGGTTCTCAATTAATTTCATTTCCAGATAGTCCTCAGCATACTACTGTAATGGAACCCAGATTATCCATCATAAATCATAATGGTCATACTTTGAGGCATCCATGTGAACCAAGTATGACTTTTGCTGAGATCATTAAGCAAACATTGAAGTCCTTAAGCAAATAATGTATCCCTCTGACTGTTTTTCATTGAAAACCAGCTGAAAATCTCAAAAAGTTTCCCTTGGGGACTGTCCCATTCTCCCATGGTGAGTGCTTAGTGAATAGATTCAACAGAGAGAAGAGAGTAAGACAAGGACGTGTGATATCCCTTTGGCTGTATATTTATGAACAAATGCATAAGAAATGTTCGTATCCTGTCGTTGTAGCACAGAGGATGGGTGTACTGCAGTGGTGGGATTCAAATTTTTTTACTACCTGTTCTGTGGGCATGGCTTCGTGGGTGTGGCAGGGGAAGGATACTGTAAAATCTCCAGTCAGAGGTAGTATTTGCTGGATTTCTGAACTACTCAAAATTTCCGCTACCAGTTCTCCAGAACTGGTCAGAACCTGCTGAATACCACCTCTGGTGTACTGTAGTGGTTAAAATATTAGATGAGTGAAGCTACTGAGATTCAACCATGAAAATTCATTAGATCATTATGGATAAGTCATTCTCTCTGAGCCAAGTTATAGTTGGGATAGAATGAAATCAGATCTTCATGTAAGCCATAAAGCTTCTGGAGAAAAGATGAAACATGAATCTAACAAATAAATAGCAGATAGAAGCATGTTCTCTGCCAGCCATGCCAGGACCACCTCTAATGGTTTCTTAAGATTATAACAATGCAAGATTTTCAATCAATATTACAGCAATCTTTTCAATAGCAGGAATTTGACTAGAAACATCCTGGCCTCTCCCTCACTGCTGATTCTCAGAAAGAGAGGCTGGAGAGAGTTAGCTGGAAATGTTCCAGTTATGGTTGGTTTACATTAAACATGGATTTGTTTAGAATAGGGCTGGCTGAGGAATTCTGGGAGTTACAGTCCACACATCTTAATAGCAATAGCACTTAGACTTATATACTGCTTCACAGTGCTTTACAGCCCACTCTAACCAGTTTACAGAATCAACATATTACCCCCCAACAATCTGGACTCTCATTTTACCAACTTCAGAAGGATGGAAGGTTTGTGTCGGTGAGAATTGAACTGCCAGCAGTTGGCAAAATTAGCCTACAATACTGCATTCTGAGCAGTGCACCACCACGGCTCTTAAAGTTACTGAGTTGAGGAACACTGGCTTAGAGGGCCTACTATGCATGTAACATCCCTCTAATTTACAATTTTCTGAGCATTGATAGAGGTACCTCATAGACTATCTCTGATATGAATTATACCACTTGGGAACAGTCCTGAAACTAGTTATATTATTCCTGGGTTTTAGAAAGAATAATAATATTTCAACCTGGAAGAAAAGATCACAGTTTTTAATTTTAATTCTTAATGCCGCTCTCCGTCTATTTACCATCTTGACATTATTTGAAAAAAATAATGCTTTTATAACATCATCAGCAAAAAAAAACCCTGGCTCTCTCCTTCTGTTTTGCTAATGTTATCTGTTCCTGGATACACAGCCTTATAATTGCTTTTTATCAAAATGCTAGCACTGAATTCATATGGATGTCGGTGTTTTTGACAGCATATCTCAGAATGATGGCATACATCTCTTTAATATTAAGAAAAGGCTTAACATTAAGCCAAGAGTGTTACTTTTTTAATTGTGTCTCCAGCTCCAGCTCATGCAAAGCTGAAAGCTACAGCCTTCTACTGCCCTCATGTGGTTTTATTTTTGTTTCCTGGGTTTCTTCAATATGGTAGAACAGAGCAAGGAGCAAAACGCAGAGAAAAAGTCTTTGTTGTTGAAGAACAACCATAGATAGGCAGCACTGCCAACACAGAGACAGAAAGAACAAACTACTGGAGTAAGACAACCACTATCATAAATGGGGAAGTTATTTCAACCTCCTGCCTTCATTAGTCATGATGAGTAGGAAGAGCCAAGCTTTGCTGTATCAGTTTTCTTGCTATAGTGATACTTTCTTCCATATAGTGATACAGAGACCAGGATTGCATTGCTTCAAAGGATTCTGGGACATAACTTAGGACAGAAATGCACAACCTTCCTCAGGTTGTAACCATACTTGGATTCTCAATGGCAGGCCAGTGAATACATTCTAAAAATGAATGAGACTCGGATGCAGAAATGAGCAGGCTAAAACAGTGGTTGTCAAACCTGGCAATCCCACAAAAGGTGCTTACAACTTGGTTCCAAAGTACAGACACCTCTTTTCCCCATGACTGCAATTTGCATTTTTTTTTCAAAAACTGGTGTTGATTTCCAGTTTTCAGTAACATCCTACACATAGCAAACAATTTATTTATTTGTATCTCAGCTTTATTATTTTTAGAAATAACTCAAGGCAGTAAACATATCCAGCATACTTCCTCTTATTTTCCCCATAACAACAAACCCGTGAGATGAGGTATGCTGAGAAAGAATGACTGGTCCAGCTTTCATGGCTAAGAAGGGACCTGAACTCACTGTCTCCTGCTTTCCAGCCCAGTGCTCTTTAACCACTAAACCAAATTGGGTCTCTAGTTTGCTTAATCACCACCACACTCACTTAATTACTGTAAAAAAATAAAAGTTGATTATTATTTATATATATAACATGTAATATGTAATGTGTAATATGTAATATGTAATTGAGTTGATCATATGATGATCCGCTTTATGAACATTATAATTTACAGCCATAATGGGCAGCCTCCATTACAGGGACACGGTGGCTCAATGTCTAAGACGTTGAGGTTGTCAATCGGAAAGTTCGGCGGTTTGAATCCCTAGCACCAGGTAATGAAGTAAGCTCCCATTACTTGTCCCAGATTCTGCCATCCTAGCAATTAGAAAGCATGTAAAAATGCAAGTAGAAAAATAGAGACCCTTTTGGTGGGAAGGTAACAGTGTTCCATTGCGCCTTCAAGTGTTTAGTCATGCCGGCCATATGACCACAGAGACGTCTTCGGACAGCGCTGGCTCTTTGGCTTAGAAACAGATGAGTATCGCCCCCTAGAACCAGAAAAACTATGTGCGAGAGGAACCTTTACCTTTACCATTACAGTCATAAGTCAAAGACTGTAATTTTCTTTTATTAAATGAACAATATTTCCATTTGACATCAGCTTTTGGAAAGCTGCTGGGGTTTTTGAAAGGTCTTGACAATTTTGGAGAGCTGCTTCCAATTCTAGGGCTATAAACTCTGCACTCAATACTAAAATGTACTGCTGCTGTTTTTTTCTTTTGTTTTGGTGTTATGTTAGGGTGAGGTTCTTTTTTGTTTCATTTTTATGGTCTTTTATGGTCACATTGTCCTAATAGGGAACTAGAAATCTTTTAAACATCAAACTGGAACTCAAAATAAATTATTTGAGCTGAACAACTGGGCCTCCCCTGTTGCTGCATATAATTAAAAGATGCATCCTAACAGAAACAAATAATAATAATTCCTCTGAGCTGTAGAATGTTCATATTTCCCAGAAAACTCTCTGAAAGCAAGGTTAAAACATGCTTGCTCTGTGAACATGACATACCTGAAGATAATATTTCCAGCACGATCAGACTTCCAGGCCTTTACTAATGCAAAATCTCCGGTAATTGATTTCTCCATAATGTAATGACGACCGTCAAATTCCCTCACCTTTAAAACAAAAAAAAAGGGGGGGGCGGATTTTTAAGAAATGTTGAGAAGTTTTGTTCTATTTAAATTATGAGCTCACACTACAATTTAACACGATTACTTTGCGCAGAAATGAAATGGAGTGAAAATACCATTGGCGGTAATGAAAATTGGAAATTAAATATGCACACTGAATAAAATCAGGAGCACAATATGATCTGAAGAATGGATTTATACAATCTGCTTAATATATTGTTCTAAGTTGGGACTAATTCCACTTTGTTTTCCTGCACAGACCTCAAAATCACACTGTCATATTACTGGCAAAGTGTATTATGTCCTGAATCTGCCCTAACTTTCAAAAGTTTCAAAAAGGCTTGTGCCCTCCCCCCTCATTCACAACCTCATTCAAATCCACAAGTTTTTCACCTCTCTTGGCTCACTAGCCAGGGCAACAGAGCCATCTTTGTTGTATTTGATTGGAGACCCTCCTTCTTGCACTAATGTCCCATACCCAGTACTGGTGAAGAAAGCTGGGATGCCAGCTCCTCCTGCTCGGATCCGCTCAGCAAGGGTACCCTAGAAAGAACAAAAAGCTTAATGGCTGGCAAGACAAGACAAATGTAAAAAAGGCTTGTAACTCATAATAGTACATCAATTCTGTTCTATATGTAAATTGGGTGATTCCAAATCTGCAAACCTGATTGGTCAAATAAACTAAGCATTGAGCTGCTGAAAGGCGGCAAATTTAAGCAACTGCCATTGGCTACAAGCAGGCAGGCCAGCCTGTATAAAAGGCTGGCCTCGGTTTCAGCCAAGTGTTCCTGTTTACTGACTAGTTGAGAATAAAGCTTTTGTTGTTGGAACCCGGTCTACCTCGTGTGTTTTCTGAACAAAACAAATTCTTTGACAAAAGTTGTTAAGGGACCTTTTCTTCTTTTCTAAGTCCACTGAGATGACTCCAGAATACTGCAAGAGGATTTCCATAGAATACTCATTCCTAAAAAATGTGGAACAGAGGTATTCAAGCTTTCTAACTTTTAATATTAGTTTATTAGGTAAAGGTAAAGATTCCCCTCGCACATACGTGCTGGTTGTTTCCAGCTCTAGGGGGTGGTGCTCATCTCTGTTTCAAAGCCGAAGAGCCAGTGCTGTCCGAAGACATCTCCATGGTCATGTGGCTGGCATGACAAAACGCTGAAGGTGCATGGAACGTTGTTACCTTCCCACAAGTGGTCCCTATTTTTTTACTTGCATTTGTACATGCTTTTGAACTGCTAGATTGGCAGAAGCTGGGACAAGCAACAGGAGCTCACTACGCAATAATAAAATAAGGTCAATGATCAGCAGGGCATCTTAACGTTATCAATATTTCATTTCTTAATCATCTGGCATGTACTTTCCAAACTTTTCTTCATATTTTACAGTTCTTCAAAAATATTTAGAAAAATCTATTTCCCCCACTATATTTATTACAGGTTTTTTTTCAGGTAAATATGGCTTCTTTGCCATGCTAATTACAGCACATTTCAACTGTGCTACTTCATCTTATAGGAATATTCCCAGAATCTGAACATTTGGAGAAGGCAGCCAGAGCCTGTCAGGCTGTGGTTAATTTATTTACTCAGTGAGATTGAGCGAAGAAAAGATTAACTTACAAAAGGTGATAAATATAAAATGAGCTACTTGTATTCTTAACATGGAAAGGGAAAGTATGGCTGGCAGGCAAGCAGTCATCTTTTTCAAAAAAACTAGTTTAAACATGCATGAAGAATGGAATGCAGTTCAATCAAGCACAACATTGCAAATACTTAATGGATTTTTAAAATGTGACTGCCAATGCAAAATGCAATTAAAAACACCTCCTACCTCTCCTACTCTTAACTAGGCACGTGACTATGTTTTCTTACTAGTATGTTAATACTGTGTTATAATTATTATAATGTGTCTGTAGCCTGGGGCTCCAACATAAATCAGGTTTTAGGGTTGGTTCTCAATCTGGCCAAAGAAGGATGTAGTCCAGTTTCCTGATTCTTATGATGCAATTGAACATACTCCCAATATGCACGTTGCCAGAAATGAGGAAAGCTGTCTGATCTTATAGCTTGCAACAGACAAAAAAGGGCAGCACAACACAATAGTTACACAACCAACATTTCAGTTTCTAGTGTGGAAATCCTGCAACTGGAACGGAAAACAAAGATTGATACCAATAATTTTAAGGAGCCTTCCTCCAAAGAAGAGGCCATTAACATTTTACCTGTGGAGTAAGCTCAACTTCCAGTTCACCACATAAATATTGTCGCTCAAATTCTGCATTTTCTCCAACATAGGATGACACCATACGCTTGATCTGTTTGGTCTGAAGCAGAAGTCCAAGCCCAAAGTTGTCTACTCTGCAGAGAAAACAGGGTTAAGGTTGAGAATTAAGTGATGGAAAATTTAGATTATGCCTACAATATTGTGACCAATATACAAGTGAAAAAAATAAAGAGTCACACTGAGCCACAATTTAGTTTAATTGCAATCTGTCAAATAAACTACAACTGGGTGGCTTGTATAGTACAGCCTTTTCAGGGTGTAGCAAAAAAAAAAAAGTAATATTTTGGAGGAAGACTAGAGAACACGGAAAGCAAACCTCAGTAGCCAGGAACAAGAGACAACAGCATGATTGCATAAATTGTTCCAATAAACTGAGGAATGGAAAGAGCATTTTCCTCAAAATCAGAAAGATTACAAAAGTATTTTACCAGGAAATTATCTAAATCTGTAAGGATGAAGTTGTGAAAGCTAACATTCAGAATGAGGTGAGGCTTACAATAAATGCTGCAAATAACAAACAATTATTTATGTATGAGTGGAACATGAAGAAGATCAAGGAAGTTTGAGTCTGTTGGTTGGAGAAGAAAGAAGAGGCAACAGGGAGAAGCCTGACATGCTGAGCTCCTATTTTGCACCTGTCTTTTCACAAAGGGAAAAGACCAGAAGCCACACCAAGAAGAAAAATGCAGATTACATTTGGTCAGTGTTATCTGCGCTGAATTCAAATTTGCTGCATTGAATTCCTCTCCTATCTCAAAATATGGGAAAATATGCCATCACTTTTCAGCAACTATAGTCAGAAGAAATTCTGTCTGCAAGAATCTTCAATCTCAGTCTATAAAACATGGTTTATGATATGGATTATTAGGAGCATGAATTCTATGGACACATAGGAACAAATCATATTTGCACACCATTCAAGAGACAATAAAAAGCTAAGGAAACAAAAAGAGCAGGACACATCTTTTCCGGCAACCAACATTCCACATAAGCAGGGATTAACACCAGACAAACAATCAAGCAGAAAGTAATATCGTAACCAAGGAGAAAAGTACACCTCCAACAACACTAGCAGAGCAAACTACTATATAAAAAATAAGGAATAAACCACACACTCACACTGATGCTATCTAGTTGATGTTATCCACAAAACAGCCACATGGCATTAGCCTACAGATGTTCCTCAACCTAGGATGATAGTTGGGACCAGAATTTACATTGCTTGGCAAGGCAGTTGTCAATTGAATTGGGCCTGATTTTTATTACCCTTTTTCCCCATGGTTAAGTGAATTGCAGTAATTGCGAGCTAAAATGCATCATTAAGCAAATCTGCCCTCCTGCACTGACTTTGCTTGACAGAGGCCAGCTGGGGAAGTCACAAATTGTGATCACATACCCCAGGACACTGAAAACATGATAAATACAGTACATTCTGGTTGCCAAGTGCCCAAATTTTGATTACATGACTGTTTAGATCAATGGTTGCCAACCACTGGGCAGGGACCACTGGTGGTCCGTGAGAAAATTTTGGTGGTCCACAGAGAAATGTCACCCCAAAAACACCCCCAAAAGCAATTAATCCAGGCTGCGCGGAAACACAAAGCTGAGCCACCCACATGGCCAGCGGGAATACAAGGCTTGCATCACTTGCATTGCGAACAATATGAGGTAGTGAGGGGAGGAGGAAAAGGGCAGTTTTAATTGTAAAACATCCCCACTTGCCCAGTGCAGTGGCCTGGCCACCCAGCTGCTTCTTTCCGCTTCTTTCTTCTTCTGCTTTTGACTCCACGCAAGGAAAGCAGAAAAAGTCTTTCTTTGTCTCTCCCAAACTCCACTAGAAATGAGTCTTTGGGACCCTGCAAAGCATCCTGCTCCAAGAGGCTGCGCCGGTGTGACTCGTCTCACAAAGACTCATTTCTGGCGGAGTTTGGGGGAGAAAAAGAAAGACTTCTGCTGCTTTCCTTGCATGAAGTCAAAAGTTTCTCTTTCTCTCTCTCTCTCCCCTGAAAACGGAGCTGGAGACAGTATCCTGCGATCCCAAATAAAGAATGTTCAATCAGTAGGAAAACGGGGCGGGGAATTTTCTGAAGACTTTTTTGGGGACTTTCCCAGGGTCTCTGGTCTGTGGGATTTAAAATTATGAGTTTGGTGGTCCCTGAGGTCCAAAAGGTTGGTGACCCCTGGTTTAGTTGCTGCAACATTTGCAAGGGCAAAGACCAATTGTAAGTGGGGTTTTTTAAGTGCTGTTGTAAGTTTGAATGGTTGCTGAATGAATAGCTATAAGTCAAGGGCTATCTGTGCTTGTACATGGGAAATGCTTGCTTGTTCATTGTCCTTCTGCTGTTAACGGGTTTGTGTATATCTTAGAAATAATGCCTTGAAAGAGTGATATGGATAAGGAACTCTGATTTTACCCTGGAATACAGTGAATGTACCATTATCTATTTCTGACTTGATTACTTAACACTAAAGATGGGGTTTTAAGGATTAAAGATTGGGGATCTTCAAGAAGATGCAGTGGGGTGGTAGTGAAGCTTATTTTCTTGCCACATGATTTCCATGTAGATTGTTGAAGCCAGCCTTCTGCATTGTAATGCCTTCCAGAAGTCATGAAGCTGTAATTACAGACAGCCCTCAACTTATGACCAAAACTGAGCCCAAGGTATTTATTGAGTGAGTTTTGCCTCATTTTATAATCTTTCTTGTCACATTTGTTAAGTGAAGTTTTTAAGTTAGTAACACAGTTGCTAAGTGAATCTGGTGTCAGGGCTCTGACAATCCATCCCCATTCAAATCATGAGTCTCTAGCTGCATCCCTCCAAGTTTAAAAAAATCATTTATTCGGAGTGAACATGTCGGTGTTACCTGGATACAGCTGATACTGAGACACATCATTCATCTCACCCTTGACTCTAGTCTTCTCCCACCCCCTGGATGTATATTCTCCAATGGGACACATCCATAGCCAAGAGTCATCAATCACGCTCTCCAGTAATAATCTTGAACACCAGAAGCTTCGGCCCCCGAGCAATTATCTATGAAAATATTTAAGGTATGCATTACTTCCCCCATTCCCTTTCTGCTGACAACTCTAAAAGACCAGATAAATATTTTTGAGTTGACATCTGGATTTCCCATTGACTTTGCTTGTCAGAAGGTTGCAAAAGCTGGTCACGTGCCCCCGGGATACCAAAACTGTCATAAATATAAGTCAGTTACCAAGCATCTGGATTTTGATTACTTGACCATGGGGATGCTGCAACAATCATGAGAAATGGTCATAAATTGTTTTTTTCAGTGCTGTTGTAACTTTGAACAATCACTACATGAATTGTTGTAAGTCAAGAACTACCTGTATATCATCAGAAGTAAGACAGGGCTAAGCACCTATCTAACTATCTCTGCACTGTTTCTTAGCCCTTCTGAATTATAAGACCCTTGATGGCACAGTGGTTAGAATGCGGTATTGCACTCTAACTCTGCCCACTGCCAGGGGTTAGATCCTGACTGGCTCAAGGTTGACTCAGCCTTCCATTCTACTGATGTTGGCATATTGAGAGCCCAGGTTGTTGGGAGAAATATGCTGACTTTGTAAGCTGCTTAGAGGGGCTGTAAAAGCCTTATGGAGCTGTATATAAGTCTAAGTGCTATTGCTATTATGGTAACCAAAGGAGGAGAGGAATCAAAGGTATCAGTTGTTAGCTGTGCACACGTGTACGTGTGTGTGTGTGTGTGTGTGTGTGTGTGTGTGTATATATATATATAGAT
>BHFT01004838.1:0-29454 GCA_004320025.1 Laticauda laticaudata
CATAGGATGAATAAAGTCCGAGGGAAGAAATGGCAATGAATGTACAGGTTGAGAATAAATGCTTAGGAGAGCGTAATTGGAACATATTTTGCTTTGTAGAATTTTATATTTAAACATCAACACTTTTTAGGGCATCGTCAAACCAGTGCTACTGATTTCAGGCAATTTGGGTTTTGCTTTAATTCATCATTGAATTCTTTAAGTAGCCTTGGGTTAGATATTGCCTACTTCAATTTCATACATATATAATTTGAAAATATGACTGTATTTCATAAAACATATATTGATTTTATAAATATGTACCGTGCATTTAAGATTCTAAAATTCATGCAAGATTTAGCTTTCTTAGAAGTAGATCACTGGCTTAGAAGTAGATTACTGATAAGGCTTCTGTGACAAAAGAGACTGATGTGTGTTGATATGGCCATGCATATAACTATATCTCTTAAGTGTGACAGAGTGAGAGTGAGTTTAAAAAAAAGACTTGTGAATGGTTATGAGATCATGACAATTTGCCTGTTTCATCTCTTTGCAATCAATATGCTCTGGCATTGCCAATCATTTAGTGAAGAGCTGAATGTGAATACCTATATTTGTACATATTCTTTATTGAGGGGAAAAATCTTAAATGGATAAAAGTTTCTTTTTAGAAACTTTGAAATAGGCTGTTTACAAAATTTATGAAATTAATGATGAGAAGGGGGCTTGCTATAACTTTTCCTATATGTGATAGTCTAAGTTCTATATTATGCCTTCTGTTACTTTTAATAAATTTACTGAAATGTGTTCTATATCTGAAAACAGTCCATTTATAGATAGTCCTTGTTTAGTGGCCATAATTGGGAGTTTTAAATCTGTTGTTAAGTGCTGTGTTAGTAAAATGTGATATTATGTGGCTGCTCTGACTTAATGAAGCAGTTACAGCAATTCCAGTTGCTTTCGTTAAGTGCATCCTGTATAGTCACAACACCCTGCAGTTATATGATAGCCATTTGTGACTCCTGCTGGCTTTCCCATAACTTCACTTCACGTCAAAAGCCAGTAGTGAAATTTGAAAATAGCAATAGCAGTTAGACTTATATATTGCTTCACACAATTTTTACACAATGTTTTACAGCCCTCTCTAAGCAATTTATAGAGCCAGCATATTTCCTCCAACAATCTGGGTCCATTTTACCAACCTCAGAAGGATGGAAGGCTGAGTCAACCTTGAGTCTGGTGAGATTCAAACTGCCAAATTGCAGTCAGCAGGCAGTCTGAAGAAGTAGCCTGTACTACTGCATTCTAACTACTGCACCACCATAGCTCAGTGATGGTAATCTATGACTGCAGGATGCTGCAACTGTTGTATGAGCCAGTTATCAAGCACTCAAATAGCAATACCATGACCACGGAGACATTGCAATGACCACAACTCTGAGGGATGATCATAATGATCATCATAATGTATTGCAACGAATGTAAACATGACATGCCTAGATTAGCATACTGAATAGTTTACTGTGATTTTATGACACCACTTCAAGGTACTGGCTCAAGTTTTTAAAGCCTGAAATTTTCTACAAGCTATACTCAACAAAAATCTCATCCAGTATCATACAAATTATATATTAATATAATATTCTTACCTGCAAATTTTGTTTCAGTCTGACTGACTGTTCTTCAAATATGTCATGCTGAGGGAACAAGGACTGGCCTCCTTCTGCCTAATTTCAGATGACAGCTTAAGCCATCTTGTTCATATGAGAATTTTCAGAGAATAACTCTTCCAGGATAAAACTGCCTTAAGCTATCATGATAGATTTCATTTTAATTGTTGAACAGCTAAACATAATTCTTCTATAACTCTGCTTTTATTAATGTTTTTGTTTAAAAAGTAAATAAAACAAAGATTATTTATTACCTATTATTTACTCTTTGCATGGCTCTAGGTTACTATGGGAAATAGGTGATATATGAAATAAATAAATCATTTGGAAGATGGAAATAGTAATACACTTACACTTGATCTTAGCTAAAAGGCCGAGAAGGCAAAATATATTTTAGACTTCCATTTTTTGATTAAACTGAATTTTTTTTACTCAAAGATGACCTAGGAACATGGGCTGTTCTACACACTGAATTTTTCAAAAGCATTGAACAAAAACCTATTCACACTCAGGATGCTTGCAATACATGTGCTATAGCCATTACTTGATCAGAGAAAGACAGAAGTGTTGGAATAATGGCAAGGGAGTTTCTCACACAATAATATCAAATAAATGTACATCCTGGAAGGTGATTCACAGATTTTATTGGCTGCATATTTTAATATGGTCTAATGAAAAAAAGGTTAGTTGATTTGCCAGTCCTTGTTAAAGTGATTTATGGGTTTTTTTTCATTCTTTAAAAAGCTTTTACATTGTGTTGAAGACAACAACGCTTAAATTGTAAGATTAAATTTACACAACATATACTTTCTTGATATTGAACTACTAGAATGAACTATTTCATTCTTGATATTCAGTTCCATTAGCTATGTTATTTTGAACCAAAATGTAGATAAATATGGTCCAATTATTTTACTTTTAAAAATATTCATAAATCAAACAACTGATCTCCTGGGGAAGTAAATCTGCTTCTGGTATGAGAACCATCAAAACCACCAATACCATCTGGTAACAGTCAGATTGGGATTGTCAGGACATGATCTCATTTTAAATATTTCTTTTTGATGTCAGCATGTCAGTAATGAAGCAGTACAAAGGAAAGGGTGTGGATTCAAGTTGAAAATGTTCTTCTCATTTGAAACTCATTCTTCTCAAAAATCCTCTACTACATTAATATATCGAGAAATTATCTACTGGATAAAATATGTTGGCAAAAAATAAACAAACATAATTTAGACAATGTGTTCAAACCTTGATAGGCAAGAAACAGATAGGTATCGCTTACAAGTGGCTATTGAGGTACATCAGCTTTTAAAAATTTTGCTCCAACGCTTCAGAATGTTTTCTATCTCACAAGGAGATATGGTGATGAATGAAAATAGATCTTGTACAGAAAACCAACATGGATCATTGGTGTGAAGAGAAAGGTGCAATTGTCTTTCAAGACAAACAGTTTCATTCAATTTCAATTGATGGCAAAATAACTTTGCAATACTTTCCATTTTCTGTGGGAAAAGTTTTTAACATTTACAATATAATGCAAATTTTGGAATCCATAGTAAAACCCGTAATTTTTTCAGATATATGAAAAGATCACTCTCCGGGCCAATTTTAAATTCATTTCTTAAGAAGGAAACTGTCAGTGATTTCAGACTAATATTTTTTATGAATAATGCTGTATGTCTATGTGGATGTAATAAACATCTTAATGGAAAACATTTAGGTAAATATATTTAGAACTAGAATTTTAGGGTTGTAGACTAATATAAAACACATCAGAAGAATTGGATGAGGCACAATATCTGCTAGCTGATGCCAAAATTTGCCAAGAAAAATTAGAGATATTTTGGCAAAAGAATGAAAATAAAGGCTAAAAAGGAAGAATAAATGTGGTTGCTGAATTACACCAGCCCAACTCAGCTTGATTGGGAGATGTCCACAAAGTCACCACAAAGTTAAGGTTAGATGAAAATAGTTCTAAATAATTTTTAATGTATTCAATGGAAGCCTACAAAAACTTGGTGTGGAAGGTCTGGATTCAAGAGTGCCTCTGCTAGCTTTGTGTTGGCTTAATGGTTCACTCTGGACACTTCCACTGGATTGACTGTAATCTTTTTCTTTGTTGCAGAAAATTAATTTATTTTCCAGTAAACTTATTTTTCCTGTAGCTTACTCACTTGGTAGGTCAGGAGCTTTTCCATTAGCAGCTCTTACCAATCTTTTTAATGTATCCAAAGTTCTTTCATTCTTTTCCATAATTCTGGTGTAGCAATATCCATATCAATCAACAAAACTTTGGTGAAAAGCTATATTATTTAGCTACATGCAGCTGTACATTCCTTGGAGATGAGAGGAAGTTACATTTAAACTAATTTTCTTTTTTCCAAGGACTGTAATCTTAGAATGTAACAGCATTTATAAGCAGATGAAATAGGCAGCTTTTCCTTTTATTTTTTGTCTGTTTTCAAACAACATGCTTCTCTTTTAATATAGCAATTATAACTTGTAGTGTAAGCTTAGCCTTATGCAGTACATTCATTTCAATATCTGAGTTTATCAGGCACAAAAGACCATCACTATTTTTGAATAGGATGGATTTATCCTATGTAAAATTATTTTCACTATCACACAATCTCTCCCCTCCCCTCTCCTCTCCTCCTTGGAAATTGTGATCAGACGGAATTCAAGGGTTCATATAATCCAGGGGTGCTAATGAATTCTTTATTGGTCAAGTGTGATAAGACACAAAAGGAATTTGTCTTGGTGCATTTGCTTTCAGTGTACATAAAAAGAAAAGATACATTCATCAAGGATCATAAAGTACAACACTATAAATAGGCAATCAAATCATACTAGAAACAGTCAATATAAATCATAAGGATACAAGCAGGGAATTATTTGTTTTGAAATGCATATGGTTCATAGTTAAGCATAAAGAATAGGCAGTTAATCAATACCTAGCTGCCAGGAAATACCAGTCATCAAGTTGACGTCAAAATGTCCCCTTTCCTATTTCCAAACAGATAAAAAAATAAATAAATACAACAACATAATTTTATCTCATATGTATGCATTTCCTACAAAACCACTAACACTGGTAAACTAGAATTGCCACATCTGGGCCCTTTGTTTATTCAAGCTGGAATGCAGTTACAAAGGTAAAACAGCAACTGTACCTTTTCTACAGAACAGGTAGTGCTTCCAGATAAGCAAGTGATGCAAAGTATTTTGGCACTGGATTTACTGCCCTCTTATGCAGTGGTGGGATCCAAATTTTGTAACAACCAGTTCTGTAGGCATGGCTAGGTGGGCATGGTCATGTGACTGTGTGGGCATGGCTTTTTTGGCAGCAGCCCCCCCCCCCAGTTTTTTTACCTTTTGGGTCTCAGGGGAGCCTCCTGGGGGGTGTTTTTGCTCCCAGAAGGCTTCCCTGGCGCTCAGGAAGGAAAAAAAACTGAGCATAGGAGGGACACACAGCACCTCTGTGCTCTGTTTTGGAGCCTTCTGTACCTCAGGGGAGTCTCCTGGGGGACATTTTTGCTCCCAGAAGGCTTCCCTGAGGCACAAGGAGGCAAAAAATGGAAGGGTGGTAAGTAAGTGAGGGGAATCCCGGCACAGCTGATCATAGGAACAGCTGATCGTCAAGAGCTGGAAAAATACCTTAATGAGTGACTGGGCATGGAAGAATGCAATCAGCGATGTTGGGCATGTGAACAATGTTGCACATGCATGATAAGACTGACTGGGAGGGGAGAGGAAGGATGGGAAGAGAGGGGTAGGGCCAGCCAGGGGCATGATTTGCCAGTTTTCTGAACTAAACAGAATCATAACAACCAGTTCTATAGAACCAGTCCAAACCAGTAGAATTCCACCCTTGTTCTTATGGCTGTTCCTTGAAAGACTGAAAACATGGATAAAGGTCACTGTGGCCGGCCATTATCTGCAAAGAGAGACATCTAATCTTGTATTGAATGTACACTTTCCTTTCTGGAAGTGGGTGCATTTAACAAATGGTTTTCCTACCCACTTCATCCAGTCTTTTCCATCTTTGACTGTGGGTTGTAGGGATGAATTCTCACTGAATTCATCCTGGATCTAGAATAATGTTGCCTGAAATATTATTTGATAGTTTAAGTCACCTGTATATAATACATAATCAAGATATGACAAAGATATGTAGGCAGCTCATATCAGCATTGCCAAAGTCAAATTAAAGAATCAGCATGAGAAATGGGTCCAAATGACTCTCTGAGTATTTAAGTTTGCAGAAACAGGCAGCCAAGCTGTGCCTGAAGGACCCCCATCCTGTCAGTGGGAGTCCAGGCATTTCAGCGACCAGCATGCTGGATTCATATTAGTGGTCCATGGGATTTAAAATTATGGGTTTGGTGGTCCCTGAGGTCCAAAAGTTGGCAACCCCTGGTATAAATCCAGTCATTATCTCATTTAGTCTTAATACTTTATCTCTTATTTGGAATAGTTAAGAAATCTGTGCTTCAATTAGCTCAGGGGGTTCCTTGTTTTAGATTCAGATGATGCTAGACTATAACTATAATCAAGTGTGCCTATCAGCCACACTGGATTGGAATGATAGAAGTTATAACTGAGCAATATCTGGGAATTAAAAATTAGGAATTGCAGAATAATGATGTCTGTTTTGCTTGCTTTGGCCAGTATCCATTAAATAGATTTAAAGAATTCTTGGATTGTATGGCATGACAGAGTTTCAAAACTATTCACTTGCCTTAACCACAAAACCTAACATATAATGCTGTACTATATTTTTAAAGTAACCTGGTGACTTGTATGGGCAGTCATTGACCATTTGGAGTTGGGATTTTTGTACAATGGTCACTTTATTCATTCTCCTCCCCCCAACTCCTAATCCATGCATCTGTCCCTTGTTTCACCTTATTATTGAAAGGTTTCAAATAAAAACAGTTATTTCTATATTTTGATTATGCTTATCAGTTTATTGGTCTTGAAAAATGAGTTTGAAATTGATTTGTTTCTATGTTACATGGATTGACATTTTTTTTGTTAACTTCTCCATATTTCAGTATTTTTTTCCTTGGTTAAATGAAAGCCAAAAACTTTGGCAGTTTACCACCTGCTGTGGTGGCAGTTTAATGTACCATAAAGTGAAGGGAAAGATTTATTCATTTTGGAAACAGCTGCCTCAGAGCACTAGCCACACCTCAAAATGATCCAGTTTAAATGAAAAAAAGAGCAAAAGAAGATACTTTGCAATTTGCAAAATATTAATAATAAAGAAGTGGCCTTCAAAAGTATTCCCAAAACTGTTTAGAAGAGAGAAAATGATATACCTCGTGAACTCATATATATTTTAAATAAATATTTTAAATTTACTACCCAAAACAAAACCTAAGGAAGGATAACTGAAACATTATTTGTTTGGATTTTAATTATATTCAAATGTCTGGATATCTTTTCAGTATCTTTCCTGTTGCAAGGTATGAGTTTTTAGAAGAAAAATGAGTTGAGCATATAAAAGATAGAAAAAACGTCTCTTTCCTCCTTCCTAAAAAGTTACTAACTGAAAGTGGTGAGGCTTGGAATATCAATAAGACTCTAAATGAAAGAAGTGAACAAGGCAGCTAAACTGAAGTCTAGCAACAACTCAGAAACTGTATTGTTCTTACAATAATTTTATCAGCTTGAACCTGAGAAATTAGTTAAAAGCCTTCACTTAAAATGATGCAAGAAAATGGTGTAAAGTGTTCCTCCTATGTTTTTCTTTCTTAGTGAAAACATCATCTGTTTTTCTATGTCATGTTTAGGGAGAATTTAGAAGTGCTAGACCATGATGTTTTGACATTTCTTGTATTATTGACAATTGGCAATATTACCCAATAAAAACCAGAAAACCATAGATCATAGGAGAGATGCCGGTATAGTAAAAGATGAGACACAGTTGTTTAGACCTGTCCTCTATTTTGGAAGTAGGTTAAATGCAGAAATCTTATTCCTAAGAACTTTACTTTAAAAGAAACATCAATAGAGTACTGTGGTTAGAATGCAATGGTTAGAATGCAGTATTGCGGGTTAATTCTGGCCACAGTCTGGAGTCATCCTTCCATTCTTCTGAGATTGGTAAAATAAGGACCCAGATGTTGGGGGCAATATGCTGACATTGTAGCAATCCAGAGATTACTGCAAAGCACTATGGAACAGTATTTAAGTCTAGGTGCTATTGGTAAGTGCTATATGGCAATAGCCTCTATCTTCTGTCTGGACCAGATAGAAGAACTCATGGAGCCACTGATGAGTCTTTTTCAGCTTCCCAGAAGCTAAAGCAAGTTTTCATATTCATAGGAATTGGCCTAAGTAAAAGCTCTCTAATCTTTCCTGCCAGCAGCCTGACAAACATAGTTAACTTGATTACTGAATTAACTAATTTTCTATGTTTTCACAATTTGTATATATAGAACTAACTAGTCAGGCAGGACTATCCTAATACTATAAGCTACAGCTACCAGGTACAGGCTATAAAATACTGGATGACCACTGAATGGCAAAAAAGAGTTTATTATATTGATGTCTCTTTGTTGCCACTCACTAGTTGTCTACATATTTTCAGTGTAGTTTTGATAGTCTCACACACACAAATGCAGGAAAAATACTGATAAGGGTAAAACTTATCAGGTTTTCTCTGCTGTATAAAGGTGTCTGCATAGATGGTGAGGGAGGAAGATGAGATCATAAACTCAATATGGTAGCTATATGAGGATAGCTCCATCCATTTTATGAACATTGCGATGCATGTAAAAAAAGAGTGTTTCTTTGATTGGAAGGTTATGGCTGCCATATTGACTTTTTTTTTAAAAAAATCTTCTCCTAGGAACACTCCTGTGTTAGGACTTTAATTGATCTAGTTAAGCAGATGGTGCAAACACACCCTTACTATTAGTATTCAAGTATTCAGTAGTGCCACTTTCCTAATGACCTTGAATAGGTTAATGAGAAAAAAACTTGGAAATTCACTTAAAAAAAGACAGTAACAAGTTTTGGAATTATGTACTCATAGAATTACAGATGTTTTTGACTGAAACTGTTATTATCTTCCTGCTGTTTTTTACTCTGTTTCAGAGAGAAAGAGAGAGAAAGCTTTACTTTCTCTACATTAAACCCTCTCCTATTCCCTCCTCCAAATCCCATCTTGTTGGGTGTTTATTTACCCATTTTAGTACAGAATGGAATTTCACAGGGGCAAGAAATGACAATAAACTATTCAGCTGCCTTTCAAGACCTTTGCTCCAGGTTTCTTCTGCTGGCTGGCCTTCACCATCTTTCAAATATTTTTTGGCCAACACAATAAAAACAAAGGCTCAGGAATTTTGCCCATTCCCCCCACCCAACCAGGAGTTTTGGCAAGGTTCTCCTCTATCCCTTTGACAAGCTGGCTCTGTGACAAGTCTTCCATCACCTGGTCACATGGGTGACAATCAGCCTATGCAAACATACTCCTGGGGAGTAGAGGAAATGTTTGATCTTATGCTTATACTTTTTCTACCTTCCCTGATGTTGTGCTCTCCTCCTCCCCCTCCTCCTCCTTCTCCTCCTTCTCCTTCTCCTCCTGCTCCAATCATTTTTTACATCAACAAAGAGGATTTATATTTAATTTAAATTAAATTGTTTCATTAAAATGTATTTTAGTGCCCACTGATCAGAAGGTAGAATGTAAATAAATATTGCTAGGGTTAGTAGTGATATAATCATGGGTTTGTTATGGGTGAAAGTGGGAGAGAATGTGGATGATGATCCTGCACTGTTTTTCTTCCAATTTGACATTTTCAGTTAAAAAAGAGGGCTACAGTCTAGGATGGTAGTAAACTTAAGAAAAGGTGAACTTGTACCTTTACGGAAATCAGAAATTATTTGTGCTTGCTTGGAGAGAAAAAAAAGATCAACTAAGGAATTGTGATTAGAATGCAGTATTGCAGGCTAACTCTGGCCCCAGCTCCTGACCAGCTCAAGGTTGATTCAGTCTTCCATTCTTTCAAGGACAGTAAAATGAGGATTCAGATTGTTGGGGACAATATGTTGGCATTTGTAAACTGCTGAGAGAGTACTGTAAAGCTCTATGGAGTGGTATATAAGTCTAAGTGCCATTGCTAATGTTTTATTTTTCTATGTGATTTCTTGTGAAACCATTCTATTTGGAAGAAGCAGAGACGATTTTTCAAAAATATTATAACAAAATTGATTCCAGTTCTTCCCCCCACCCCAGGAGAGCCCAAGTCTGTATATTTTCAGTTTTACCCAGTACACTCTCATGAACAACCCTGTTGATATAGATACGGATTGCCCTAGCCTCCACTATAATAGGAGGGACAGCCAACCAAAGTAACATGTGGTCATTTGGATATGAAAAAAATGACATCACAGAAGTGCTTTGAATATATGTGTGTTTATATCAGAAAATATACTGAATACTTGCACACATATTCCTCTAAGTGCATAGGAAATAAATGTAAAAGAAACTAGAATTGACCTAGAGGTAGGCAGGAAGGAACCATTAAGAAGAAACTTAATAAAAGTTTACACTTACTAGAGATTGGATGAAATGTAAGAACTCAAAATAACACCACCTTGATTTTGTTTAGTGTTAGAAAGGGCAAAGAGAAATGTGGCAGACTTTCAAGTTTCTATTATTATACCCTACAAAAATAAAGCAGCATTCCGGGACGGTTTGTAATGTCTGATTCTTGACCTGGCCTTGAAGGGCTGACTATACGGGAATATCTGATGCTGTTACTAATATTCTGCTTGTGACAGTGCCACAATGAGAAGAGAAACTGATAATCCATATGACATACTGCCAATGATCTTGTTGTCCACAACAGATTCAAAAGTTACTGGTGTCACAGATTACACTCTGTCCCTTTTTCTGCCAGAGCATTGAGTAGAGGCATTTGTAACCCCTCATGATTTGTTACCATCCCAAATTCACTGTTACCTTCCTTGTGAGGTAATAAGTCTCTTGAGCCTTCCCAAAGGTATCACAATGGAAATGGAATGGTAGATTGGCTGGACTATATGTCTCATTCAAAATGGTTCTCAAAAACAATGGTTTTCATTTACTTAAGAACTTCAGATAATATTTACTTGCATTGGCCAGATTTCTCTCTTATGTCTATTCTTTTCAAAAGAAATTTAAAGTTGGCATGCTATCTGGTTTAGAGCAAGAAAGATTTGGTTTGCTGAAGAAAAGAAATAAATTAAAAAACTCTTGAACCCATTAACATAGTTTCATGGCTCTTTGGAGTCAGTATATGCTCTTAGCTTATACTCAGCTTAATGGACAACAGATATATTTCAGAAAATGCATGAATTTTAACTGGAGTGTAAAGTTTGTTTCCATTAATTATCAACATGCTAAGAAAATCCACTTAAATTCCACATTTTATAATGGAATGTATTATTTATATATTTTAAATTGTATTTTTGGATAATAATGATAATGTTGGGAAACTCAAAGCTGAACTACTGTAATGTTTGTTTGCTCACTTTTTAAAGACTATTTCTATGACTTGATCCTTTGCCAAGTTGCCTTTTATCAGCTTTATATTCAAAGCTCTTTTTCTTGGATAGAATAAAAATTATTTGGATATCTCTTGACTGTTCATGATTGTATATTTTTTTCCTCAAGGTTTCCTTTCTATTATATTTAACTTTGAAGTTATTTCTTTGATTTTCTTCCTCTGGGGAAGAAATTTCATGTGTGATCATATCCCTATCAATTATAATTTTGAACAAATCATTCATTGGATCTTTTTATCTCCTAACTATAAAGAAAAGGCTGCTAGAAGTCCTGATGACAAGAATATAAGTTTTTCCTCTGTGCTAAGACCACTCACAAGCTAATATAACATCTCTAGAGCCAAACACTTTGCTCTAATGCTTTGTGTATCATGATATCTTGACCTTTGGCAAAAGCAGTTTCCTGATCTTCTTTTAATAAAATTGTAGTCTTTTATCTCAGTTATTTATGTTCACCTCTATTTCTTGACCCTTGCAAACACAATTAATTTGTGTTTGCTTATTTGGGCAAGCTGTGATCCTCTTAGAAGTCCCTGAAATGGGAATTTTCATCAGCCCAGTTCATGGTGACTGATGCTGGAATAGATTGCCCATTCTACATTACATTTTAAAGGAGAGAGTACCCAGAACAATATGCAACAAATATTTTTTTTTTATTTTTAAGTGAAAATATTAAACATATTTGCTTGGATTACTACACCAAACTTACTGTAATTGGATTATTAAAGCACAAGTTGTATGGAACTGTCTTTTTTAAAAATATGGAATCAGTAGCTAGCACAAAAAACAGCAATTTGATAGCTTACCAGATCAAAATTTTGTGAAATTCTTTGAAAAAATTCTTACTTTGAAAAAAAACACTGCTCCAAATTTTAGAGTCAGTTCTTCATCTATAGCAGGAATGTACAATTGTGACCATAGGGCTATATGAAGCCCTTGGCTCAATTTTGAAAGTTTTCTGCAAGAGATGTACAGTTGGTAAAAGTTGGTAAAATGTAACTCTCCCTTCCTTCTAGTCTGCTGTTTGGGAGACAAACAAGAGTTTAGGGGTCCTTGGTGCTCTCTGAGCTTGCTTGTTTTATTGCAGACATTTCATTAACCTAACTAGTGATGTTAGCTAGCACAAATGATGTTACCTAGTTAGGGTAATGAAACATCTGCAAGAAAACAAGCAATCTCAGAGAATACCAAAGACCCTCATTTCAACCCTGAGCTACTAAAACTATTCTCCTTTAGGCTGTTTCAGGCTGTTTCTGAACTCATGAAATCATTTACCCTGTCTCTTTGTGATAAATGCATCCTCTGTTTTGACAGGTTGATTCAGTGTCTTAATTGCTGTTTTGTTTTCACTTTAAAAAAAAACCCTTATTTTTTGTCTGATCATCGTCCACAGAGTGTGGGAATCTGTTGGCTGGGATAACTGATTATTTCAATGCAGAAAGTGATTGCTTTGCATAAATGATACAGGTATATCTCAAATCAACCGAAAAGGAACAATGCAGCCCAGTAAAATATTGTTTTCTTAGACTTCTTACAGAACATTCCATTAACAACTTTGTTCTGAATTATATATTGGTTTTGTTAATTGGAAGCCAATCTTTTTAAATGCTAAGTTTCAAATCCTCAAAGAATAGATATATAATGAAAACACTGACACACCCCTAAAGCATGTCCTTGCCAGCAGAGGCTGTGTCTGCTGCTGAAAGAGAAAGAGACAGAGAAAGCCCTGTATGGGACAGCATGTGTTAATTACTCTTAAACCTGTTAGTATATTATGCCTGGCAATGCTCTGAAAATTCTTGGCTTTCTCTAAGAATATAATAGGGGCTCAGACGTCTCTTTCTTATTTAAAGGCAGCAGGAATAAAACTAAATACAGAAAAGACTAGACACTATAATGATTTCATGGTTTAAAACCCCTTTGCAAGGAACAACCTAATTAAATATCTGACATCATCAGGTTTGTTAGTAAATAGTAACCATGGATGCAGAGAAGGCTTGCATCTCATTACATCCTGCCTTGGATTTCAATGTGAGAGATATTGAGGCTGCCAAAGGAAGGTTAAAAACAAAAGCAGAGGGCATAGATTTTACTTGCTTATCCTAGGTATAGTACCATGAAGAATATCTATAACTAAGGTCTGGAGTTTATTGTCAAACAGCTCTTTTTTTTTTTTGCTATATTAAAAATAATGTGAGNTTTTTTTTTTTTTGCTATATTAAAAATAATGTGAGAAAAAATGCAGCTAGAAAAAATATAATAAAATAATATTTACATATATTACATTAAGAGAAAACTACACTCTGAAGATTGGGCAATATCTCAAAATGTATAGTCTCTGTACAGTTAGACTGATTTATGATCACCTGCATTAATATTATTCATTTCCCTTTAAATCCCTGAATATTATTCATTTCCCTTTAAATCCCTGAATAACGCAAAACAGCTGGGTATATGGGGCTACATTGCTGAAAAGTGTAACAAAATAGAATGAAGCCCACTACTAAAAAAAACATAGTAATAGGAAAATGTGGGTTAGCCTGCAGTTGGAAGATACAGGAAGATGAGAAAAAAAGATCCTTCCATTAGTCAAGCCAATATCCTAGATCATTTACGATGGCTCATCCACATTACTATATTTATTCTTGCTGCTTTTTGTGCACATGTAATGCCACTGTGTTCTGTTGTGAAAATAAAGACTTGAAAAAAATATAAAAATAGAGGAAATGTACCAATAGAATTGTTTGTAGTTTAGGACTGAACAAATGCAGCTAATCAGACATAAATGATTGTCGGGAATCAGGTCTGCCTGCTCTTTCAGACATCCTGCCAATGATATAGATAAGCATTTTGACTTGGATCTTAGGGACTTGTTTTCTTTTAATCCCTTATTTATAAAAATTGTAATTCAGTTTCACTGCATTGGAAAGTTTCCTACTCAGTCTATTGAATAAAGATGTAGATAACACTAATTCTTGTTTTCATAGCATCCATAAGTACTGTAGCAAGCTGAGATGATGTAAAATGAAAACAAGAGTCATTGTATAAATGGCGACATGAGATTCTTGAATAACATCTTACACAAATACATAAACCATGTCATTCAAATTATCATATTACCACATCATTAAAAACACTTTCCATCTGATTTTTCAGGAAATATTGTAGCTCTCATCAAAGAAGAACACATTCAACAAGCCTATCTTTATTGCATAAACCAATAGCCAATCGTGTTTGGGGTGTGAAAACAAAATGATAGAATCAGAGTTGCACTAAGCCAGTGATGGTGAACCTTTTCGGCACTAAATGCCAAACTGGAATGCGTGTGTCTGCATGTGTATGTGCATGTGGCGGAGCACCAGAAAACTGAATACCAGTTGGCCAGTGTGTTTATGCCTGTTTATTGGCCATTTTTTTTGTGTTTTGGGGGCCCTTTTCAGCCATTATCAGGATGTTTTTGGGCCGTTTTTGGGTAATTTTTAACTGGAAAATGTCCCCGAAAATGTCCTGGAAAATGTCCTGGTTTTGGCCAGCCTTCAGGCCATTTTTCAGGCCATTTTTCAGGCCATTTTCCAAGCCATTTCAGGTGATTTTGGGGCCAAAAATGGCCTGAAAAGGACCCAAAACCAGCCTGTTTTTTGACTGATTTTTAGGCTGTTTTCTGGCACTCCAGCACCTGTGAAGACCAGCTGGCTTCTGTGTATGTATACACCAGAAACTAGAAGAGCAGCTGGCAATGGTGCGCATGTCCTCTGAGAGGGCTCTGCGTGCCACCTCTGGCATATGTGCCATAGGTTCATCATCACGGCACTAGGTCATCAAGGAATCCCACATTAAATGATGGGAAACTGGGAAGATTAAAGCATTCCCAATAGATATCTATTTGACCTTTGCTTGAAGACATTTGATGGAGAAAAATCTCTAGGTTTCATTGTTGAACTAACACAATATTTATCATTATTTTTTGTCCTGCTACTTTGGGATGATAGAATACATGCTGTCATATTCTTCGTTTTAGGTGGTATCCTGTTTTTGTATGGCCTTTCTTAAGATGGGACTTGTATTTCAAGACTCAGTAGTAACTTGACGAACTTTAGTTAACTTAGTTTGGAAATAGAAAATTTATCACTATCTCCTCTACCCTACAATCTACTATAGCAATTTGAATTTCCTAGAAGCTTTATTGTCCACCTTACACCCTCCCCTCCAAAAAACCCCCACAACTTTATTGAATGAAACATGGAAGATGGAAGAAAATATGAGGGATTGTCAACCCATCCAAAACCAAGAAAGAAATGTGGTGAATTTTCTAAGCAGGTTTCTGTATCAGAAAGTTTTTCTGGTTCAGAAGGCAATTCTTGATGGGATAACAATCAGAGTCTGCCTAGCCACTTTAATGCATATATCCACCAATCTGAAAAGCACATTTTAATACATTGGATACTAATCATCTTTTCAACACAGGTCTTTGAATTGTGCTGAAATTTCAGCACCTTGAATCAAAACTAATTCACAGACTACCAATGCAATGCTTTTGGAATCAGTCTCATAATCTTCTCCACTTAACTGGCTGAAACTAGCAATTAATGCTTGTTGTAGTTTCTCCTCTATTAAAAAAAAATTGTAATCACAAGAGATGTTTAAAAAATGGGTGATTTAAGTTACAACAAATCTCTACAAGGGTGTGTTTAACAGGCATGCAGTCAGGAGGCAGAGGATGGTGGGATTTGAACTTCTTTTTTTTGCTGTCAAATATTAAGCAGTCTTTAAAAAAAATCCAGACAGCTTTGCCCTGACTGTGTTCTTTGAGATAAAACAACTTTTCTGAATTCATGATAATAAAAATTATTTGGATTTCTATATTCCATACAATCTCCTGAATATGAATACTTATCTTCAGAATAAGCATTGGCTCAGAACTCTGAAATCCTACTTTAGCTTCTTTAAATAACATTAGAAATATCTGTAGAAGTCCAAAAGTCATACATTATTGTTACCGGTAACCTCTAAATTGTAATCTAAAAGTGAAATCCTGATAGTACACATTTGAATAATATTTCCATTTTAGATATAGAATTATTACTTTAACCCAGTAAGTCAAAACAGTGATAATATGTGATATAAGTAAGATAGCTTTAAAATAACAGAGATATCAAAATGGTTATTTTGTTTGATATACCATATAAGAAAATAGATGAATACCTTTGATCTATGGTAAATATGTTCCTGCAAAGTCTTCATTTTTGTTACAGGTTTTGGGAAAGGAATGCTGTCGTTGATTTTTTATAGATTCATACTGCTATTGTCAAATACTTTTAGATCTCTATCTGTAGGCTTTGTGAAGTTGTAGAGGACATTTTTCAGAAAATTTCCAACTGTAGAAGGCAACACCTGGATTTTTTCCTCCCTATTGTGCCTTAAAGGAATTTATAAAAATAAAGCAAAATATTATGAAAATGTAAACTTGATCCGCTGCTTCTTGGCAGAACAGTGACTCAGGAAAGATTATAATTAAAAAAGAAGAAAATTTTCTGTTTTTCAACTCTTGGCAATTTTTGACAAGTTAAATGCTGGATGATTTGGCCCAAACCTGAAAGATGTATTGTTACAGTGAGCATATTAATACTATAAAAGAGCTGTGGACTCAAATGTCTTTGGTGCTTTCCTAAAATTGAGGAGAAAAAGCCAGCTGATCCTCTTTGGGGAAGTATTTTCAGTATCTGCTCCTAAGGAGTTTTCTCCTGGTTCCACTTATATCCAGCTCTTTGAATTTTTCCTGAAAATGAATTGGAAGCCAATGCAGTGAAAAATTATTGGTATATAATAAGGGGCACACCAACGTGCCTACTGTCCCTGTCCTAATGTTTCTTTTTTACTCTTATCCATTTCATGTATTAATAATCATGTTTATACTTATATCTATTATCTAATACAAAATAAATACAATAAAATAAAAATAATGTATTGAAAAGTATGATTAAAAAAGAACACTTTGGCTTCTGCACTTTGCATCTGCTGAAGTCTTCCAATGATTCTCAATGGTAAATGTGCATATAGTGCAATGAATCCCATTCTGGATGTGACTAAATGACACTATCCCGTACCACTTGCACTGGCAGAGGAGATATGCAGTAGGCCCCATCAGCTGGTAGTGTTCAGGAGAAGGGCCTTCTCTGCCATGGCTTCTGCCTTTTGGAATATCTTAAACCCTGAGGTGAGGTTGGCTCCCACCTTCTGACCTTCTGCAGGAGCCCCAAGACCTGGATATGCCAGATGGCTTGGGGCCTGATGAGAAAGCATCTTACAGGAGGTGTTTGTTGAATTAATCCCACCTTGCTGCCCTCACGCAGCCCCTCTCCTCATCTTTTATCTATAATCTTGACTGGGATTTCTATTTCTATATTTATATGTAGATATTAAACTGAGTAGAACACTGCCAGAACTTTAGATGCCAAAATCCATGTGAATCAGCAGCCATTACCACCTGCCAGAGAAAACAGTGATTCCATATATTATCCCTGATAAGATGTTTGTTCTGAAATAATATTAGAATTGTTGATAAATAGAACTATACTTTGGTATAATTCCTAATAGTGTAGCTTGATTAAAAAAAAGTCCTTCAAAGGCTTTTACAATTTCTCTGGATTTCTCAAGTGACATTACTATTAAAAATGAGAATGAAAGTAAGGTCTTCTCCTGGTGTATTTTAGAAAAGGTGTGTTTTCCTGGTCTTGGATTTAGGAAACCAAAAAGCTTTTCCCTGGCAAAAAAAGAAGGTTTGAAACATATATTAAATTTATGTTCCACATTTTCTTTTGTACAATTTAAAACTGTACATACCAGTCTCAGACCTGCCAACCCCTGATAAAGGAAAATCTGGAGACCCATGAAAAAAAATCTGGAGATTCTATAAAAAATAGTGAGATTCACGGTCACGTGAATAACTAACCAATCAGAGCGTGTTATATCTGGTGGTAGAAAAAGCAAAATGGAGGCGCCCAGAGTGAAAAGAAATATATATATATGTATGACTGTATGGTAATATCGATATTGCGTGATCTGAGAAGTGGCGTCATGTCGTTTGTGTGAGAATCAGATTTATGCGCGTATAAGCCGACCCCCAAATTTGGGGAAAAAAAAAAGCGTTTTAAATTTGGCATGAGATTGAGGAGCCTTGTCGTGAGACTGTGAGACATGACAAAAAATCGTGAGACTCACGGCAGAACCGTGAGAGTTGGCAGGGCTGCAGTCTTTACTCATATTTTCTTCACAACAGCCTAGGAAATGGATTAGGCTATGCAAATCATCCAATCAGCCTAAGAGAGAACTAGGACTCCCAGTTTGTAGTCCAGTTATTTAGCTGATAAACAAACTGAATGTTTCCTTGGGTGATTCCTGGTGCCCAATCATTGAAGACATGGATAATGGAACTGAATTTGAACTTTCTTTAGATAGCTGAAGTGGTACCGTGACTGGGCTTGATGATAAAAAAAGAAGAGGGCAGGGTTTCTGTGCTTGCCACTAATTTCTGGCATAGTTTTCCACCAAGGTGGTCTAAACATATTTCATTCATTCATGTGGTATGACAGGATTATGTGTGGGCTTTAATGGAAGAGTTATTTTATTCTGCTGTCAACATAACCAATTATTATTTTGTAGAAAAACAAATCCTTAGGATGTTTTATGCATATTGGCTGCTTGGGACAGCTGTATGTATGCTTAACTGATAAAATATTGACTGATACTTGGTCCATTGTAGATAGATTTTATTAAAGCCTTTTCAATCAAAAAGACAAACAAACCCTTTCAGACAAACTCTGTGATTACAATTAATTATTCTCTCTGAATTGGCTGCACTTGTGTCTGTCTAGAAGAATTTTCTTTATGTAAGTCTCTCATTTATATCTCCCACCAAACTATAAATAAGAAAAAAGAAAACCATCCATTTACCTGTAGCTGCTGCAATATTTGAAAGGAAAAAAAAATACAGAAATAAATAAGCAGGAGATGATGGAAGATGGATTGATTTACTCTTAGCCAAATTGGATCTCATTGCACCCTTGTCTCTAAACTAATCACTGTTTCCAGGAAAATCTCTGATCGTTATTTCAATTACCTCAGGAAGTTCTTAAGGCTCTCACAATCTTATATACCTGATTGCTTTTACCAAATGATGTCCCATCTTATCTTATACTTTGTTATAATATTCTAGTATGCTAGGAGCCAGAGGGGGGTTTATTCTTGTAGTTAAACTATAACTTAAAAATATAATTGCTTTTTGTTATATAAAGTCAGCAAATGATAGGTTGCATTTTAAAAAAGAAAGGAGTTTTGTGAGCAAAACTTGCAAAATAATTTGGCTAGTATTTATCAGCCTCTAACAGTTTTTATTGTTCTGGTTCGAACAAGTATTTGTCCATTTTCGTGTGAAACAGGAAGAGATTCTTGGAATATATTTACAATACACTGGTAGTAGTAATTAGTTTTAATTAAACTCAAGTTCTTACACCAAACTTAAAAATTCTTTTCAATGTTCAGCTAAATAAAAATTGGGTCATTTTTTCTTCTGCCAAAAAGAAAATAATAACACATTCTATCAAGTCTACCCATAACATTGTGCTGATCTCTAGGGCATTGGATACATTTTATTTTATATTTGTATGTGTGCATAATATTTTGTTTGGATACATAAATGTATCCAATGCAGTGGATGTGGTGGAGGAATAACTATTGCTTTAACAAACCCTTCTTATACCCTTACATAGTAAGTATATGACTGGGGAGAAGAATGAACTGAATATGAATATGTACTTTAAAAATTGTAATTATCAATATGAAGAAATGATTTTGTAAAGCAATGGGAAGGGTTTTAACATTACATGTAGATGGCCACACATTTTGATCCAATAATCTTTAGGGGATGGTAGACAAGATTTGTATTTAAAACTCTGGAGTCACAATATAGAGCTCCGGAGACTACTGGTCTTACTTATTCACATATTGTTCCAATGTCACATTTATTTCTGAAGTGTTTTTTTAATATACAGTATATCGATCATGTATATCTATGGAGCAACGATCTATCTTTTATGGTCAAATAATTATCTTCTGTCATTTTCATCCAATTTACCTAATAAACCTAGGTCTTGGCTAGACAATAGCATTCAAAAAAGAACAGAGTCATATGAAAATATTTTTAAAATGTCTGGGACAAAAATGAATATTATTGATTCTATTAATTTAATTATTTGAATGCTATATTTTGAATACACATTACATTCAAAAATATTTTTTATGTTTATGAACCTCTACATATCTGAATGGATTATTAGGTTTATTCTTAAAACAAATTAAACATGTGAAGAAAATTAGAAAAAAGAGAAAAATTGAAAATAACTTATTCCCTTTGGTATATAATACACAGACACAAGAGTCATATAAAGTCATAGAAGTGAGATGGAAAAGGACAGACAAAGCAGAAATTTGAATTTATTTTTTAGTTAAATCCACCACACTTCTTATAAACTTTTACATTTATGAACATGAATCAAACTTTCCTTGATACAGCAAATGTCTCTTGGTTGTGTCTAAGACATATGACAATGGCATGATATCTTTGGAAAATGAGTCTATCCACTATATAAATATAGCAATTGCTGAGATTACTAACAATATTAAAACTGGTGAGAATATTCTGATGTTCAATTGTGATGTCTTGAAGAGTCTTAAGGCCCTGTCACACTGCCCAACGGATGCAAAAAGGACACAACGGACGAGCAAAATGTTCCATCCGTTGTTATTATCCGCTCTCAAAGGGGCAAAAAATTGCTAACGGAGCGATAACACGGACGGCAGGGAGGATGCAGGGTGGATGGAAGTGGATGTGGAACAGAAGCCTAGCGGATGGAAGCAGATGGGAGCGGATGGCACATCCGCAGGCCTTCCGGGGGGTCTCAGCAAAGCAGACGTGGAACGGATACAGCGGATGCAGAACGATGCACAGCGGATGAAGCGGATGCACAGCGGAAGCCTAGCGGATGCACAGCGGAAGCCTAACGGATGCCTGGCATTAATTGCGCATGCGGGGGGATGCATTGTGGCAAGCCCCTGGATATAAAGGGAAGCAGCTCGCACGTGGCCAGCATTCGGAGGAAAGACCTGCTGCAGGATACATCGAGTCCTTGCCTGCCCTGCCTGCATGCCTGCCTGCAAGCCTTGCTGCCAGCCTTCCTGCCAGCCTGCCTCCAAGCCTCCTGGCCAGCCTCCCTGCCAGCCTTGCTGTCTGCCTGCCTGCCAGCTGCTGCCAGCCTGCTTCCAGCTCCCTGCCAGCCAGTCTGCCTGCCAGCCTTGGTGCCTGCCTGCCTGCCTTCCTGCCAGGCTTCCTGCCAGCCTTGGTGCCAGGCTTCCTGCCAGGCTTCCTGCCAGCCTTGGTGCCTGCCAGCCTCCCTGCCAGCCAGCAACCCCACCTGGGGAAGAAGCTAAAGTCTCAGCCGCTCAACAGGCGGAAGGGCCACCTCCTCCCCCCTGTCCCTGTCTGTTCTGCTGGGGCTTCTGCTGCTCGGCTCATCCTTCTGGTGCTGGAGCTTCTGCTGAGCGCTCCTGCAGTGGTGCTTTGCTGCGAACTCTGCTGAAGTTGCTCCTGGCGGTGGTGCTTCTGCTCCTGCGTACTCTGCTGAAGCTGTGCTGGTCCTGCTGGTCCTGCTCGTGCTCCTGGACTTGCTCATCCTGCTCGTGCTCCTGGACTTGCTCTCCTGCTCGTGCTCCTGGACTGCTCGTCCTGCTCGTACTGCTCGTGCTCCTGGTCTTGCTCGTCCTGCTCGTCCTGCTCGTGCTCCTGGTTCCTGCTCGTGCTCCTGGTCCTGCTGGTGGCTGCTGGTGCTGCTGGTGCTGGTGCTGCTGGGGCTCCTGGTGATTACTCTGCTGCTGCTGATCCTGGTCTGCTGCTGCTGCTGCTGCTGATGATGATGATCCTGCTGGTGCTGCTGCTGGTGGTGGTGTGGAGGAGCAGCCCCTACCACCTGGGGCCCTCTGATGAGGGCCCATCTGGTCCTGCCAAAAGGGAGGAAGAGGCGTATGCGGGGACGGGAGAGGAGGCAATACTTCAATGAGGAGGAACCGAGGATGAGGTGCTGGAGTGGCTGAGAGAGAATGACTATCTGTGGCGGAAGGGACACCAGCTGTACAAGGACACCAAGCGGAAGCAGGCTGCTTGGAGAGAGAGGGCAGAGAGTATGGGTTACACTTCGGAGGTGCTCCTCGGCTGGTGGAAACATATGCACACCTGGTACGGGAAGCTGCACCTGAAGAAATCTGGCCAGGCCACAGTAAAGCTGATGGACAGAGAGACCTACTTCATGGCCAGGTGCAGCTTCTGGAGGGTGAAGTCCACACGAGGAGGACCAGGAGCCCCTCTGTCCACCCTCTCTCCGGCAGCCTGCTGTGACCCAGTCCTCTTCTGGCCAAGAGTCAGTCCCTGTCTCCAGGCAGGTTTCTGTGGAGCGTGCCATCGGCGGAGAACGACCCGCGGACAGCTGTTGTAACCGTGGTGGAGCGCTCCCTGGTGCGATGGGAGAGAGGAGACATTGAGTCCACCACAGTCGTAGCTGCATCCACCCCCCAGCTCCGCTCCACAGAAAAGGCAGAGAGCAGACAGCAGGAGGGGCAGAAGCCACACTGTCCTGCTGGGAGATAGGACAACCATCCGCCACCAGCATTAACGATTCTCCTCTCTCAGCTGGTCAGCACCGACTCCTCATCCTCCAAACGCAAGCCCCTTCCTCACCTATGTCAACCAGACCCTTCAGGAACATGAGGAACCCAGTACCAGGTGGTGAAGGACCGGCATACCGAGCTGCTTCACAACCCTCCAGGACCCAGAAGGAACTGCTCCCACCCAGTCAGGTCTTGCTCCTCCACTCCACCCAGGTGATGTCCCTCCCATTCCAAAGGCTTCCCACAGCCCTTCAGCTACCAGGGCTATGGCTAACCAGGAGGTCCAGCAGCACAGGCAGCCAGCCCTTCCAGCCCAGGCACAGAGTCTCAGGTGACACCTTGCCAACTGGTTCCACTTATGCCACCCAATGCCGCCACGCCAATGATGCCACTGATGACACGATGCCCCACACCACCGATGCCACCCAGGCCCAGTCCTCACCCAGCTGGCAGACCAGACAAGCCCACACTACACTACTCCTTCCTCCACCCCCAGCCAAGCCCGGCCTCAATTTACACTGTCATCCAAGTAACTGGGGCTAACACCCAATGGCATGGAGGAAGGACCTCTCACAATCGTGGGTCCTTGAGCCAGCTGTCGAGAGTTTTCATCAAACACACCATCACCTGTTGTCCTCTCAGGGCCAGCCACCCCAGTGGTGCCTTCAGACCAAGCATCCAGCACCACCCACTCTCCACAGCACCTGGACCTTTCATCCCTGAGACTGGGCCCCTCGAGTGAACCAATAAGAGTGCCAGGAGACTGGTAGTGGCTACCTGTAGAGTTTATTTGGACACTTGACTTGGGTCAATTTTTGTTTTACGCTTGTGTTCAAATAGAGTCTTATCTTTGAGTTCACACACTTGCTTGCATTTTCTTTTTTTAAGTAAAAGTCTTGGTGGAAACTTTTAGAAACTGGTTTAAGCCTTTCCATGCTTGTGGATGGGTTTAAGATACTGTGGGATGGGCCAGGGATACCTGATGGGCTATGGGTAATAGCTTGTGGGAGTGGCAGGGATACCTTTGGGATGGGTAAAGCTGTGGGCATGGGTAAGGATAGCAGTGGGATAATGCTCAAGCCGCCTAGTGCACATTGATGTGGGGCTGTTATTGATTCCACCTCCTCACCGTCGGTGCTAACATCTCTATGGCCTTTATTTACAATAATAATTGTCAATATTTCATCCACACATGTCCACAAACAAAACAAAGCTCTTTATTAAAGCGCTCCTGTTCATTGTAGGGCACACCCAACATACAGTGCCCAATCTCATCAGTGTGATGAAACGGCTGAGGAAGCTCCATTATAATCATCTATATCCTGTCTTGCCACTCCATGCTGCAGCTGGGAGTTGCACCAGTGTCTCAGGAGGTTGGCGCTGCTTCTTCCCCTTCACACGTGAGGCTCTGTTGGGCCTTTGCACACCCTGAGTGTGCTATCAAGGTGGTCGTATCCTTGCGCTCCATTCCACCAGGTCCCATGTCCAATTGCCTTGTTGAGCGTCCACGTAGCTGTTCTGCAAGACGATCGGGTAGCGGGTGTGCATGTAAGATTGTGAAGAGCAATAGGTTCCACGATCCTACTCACGGTCTCTGGGCGAGATGCTGCATGGTAGGTGAGAGTACTGGAACCTGTTGGCCAGGATACAAAGGCGTTCTCCACCACTCCGAGCTTGCTCCCTTGGACAGCCTGTAGTTGAAGATCCTTCTTCCCGGAGAGATGAGGTATCTTGATAGTGTTAGGGACTATCCATGAGGTAGGGGTTGCGAGGGAGATAAGGCGTCATCCCCCACGATGAAGTAGGGCACATCTTGCGTGTAGTTGGGCAGGGTTGTCCTGGATCTGGAAAGAGCTCACTGATGAGAGTGTGTGCATTCCAGCCTCTCTTATGAGGTCAACTGGACGTATGTACTAAACCTGGGCATCATAACATGAGCGCGCCTGAAGCATCGATGTATCAATGAACCTTGTTAGTCATTGCATCGATCCATGCACAACAGAGGAATCTCGCATGCTGACGAAAGCCCTTGTAAGTTGAAATAAGTGGAAGCCCGACTTGGGTAGTGCTTTGCAGGCGCAACGTGCTTCCATCTATGGCTCCAATGGTGGGGATTAAATCGTGGGGGAAGTTTCATCTCTGGTACCACTGCTCTGCAACTTTTCTTCCAATCCTCATCATTTGTGAGGGGCAACTGGAGGAGCTCCTGCAGGTATTCTTCGATGCATTGGCCTGCACCACTTCTTCTGACCACAATGCTTGATGGTGTTGTGTGACACCCCTCCAAGCCGTATTGCAGTTGCTCCTGTAGGTGGTTCCTGAGGCAAGGAGTGTCGAGACCAGCAAGAGTGAAGTGCCACTTGAGCCAGGTTCCGAGGACTGTGCCTCTGGAATTGTGTGTTTGCCTGGTTAACCTTGGCTGTTCAGGCGCTGCCGACAAACTTCAATTAAAACATGGCTGTGATGGCATCTTTGACCTTAGAGTTCTTTGGGAATGCCTCGAGTGTACTTTGTTCCTGAGTTCCACCATCAGCTTGTTGTACAGCCCGTTACTCTGCTCTTCTCCCGACCAATTCTTCGACCCAGACGCTCTCTTGCCGCCTCCTTTTCTTCCCGTAGTAGACTTCACAGAGCCTGTAGATGGCTTGCACTGTTGCCAGAGGAATGGTGGCTTATGCCCTAAAACGGACGTGTGTTGTACGTCCACGTTGACATGATCTGGATGCTGTGGAAGAGAAGAGTCAGCCAATGAAGTGCTGCAGAGGTCTGCATCAGGCTGTGCTGTGGTATGAAGAGTGAGATGCGAATGAGTGCTCCCCCTTTTTATAGGCAGTATAGGATGTCCTCATTTGCATCCTCCAGCATTACGATTTCAGAACAATTCCCATTAATATGCGGAGATAGGTCCCCTTCTGCGAACGTTTTTTTCTGTTTTAAAACACTTTTGTTTCCGTGCTGCATCCGTTCTGTGTCCGTTCCGCTTCTCCCTATTGTTCGGCCGAGCGGACTTGTGAGTTTGCGCGGAATGGAGATCGGATGCCTGCGGATTATAGCGGATGCGTAACGGATGCAAGAACGGATGCGTAGCGGTGCATAGCGGATGCAGAATTGGACGCATGGGATACATTTTCCGCGCAAAAAGTTTTGGGCAGCCAAAACTTTCTGAGCGGTGACCGTCCAATAGAGCGGATGCTGACGATAGAGAGGAAGCAAAACGGAGGCAGTGAGGACATCGCGTTAACAACGGATGGCAAGCTTTTTTGTCCATTTTACATCCTCTTTGCATCCGTTGGTGCAGTGTGACATGGGCTTTAAACTTTGAAAATACTGCTGACTGTGCATTTAAATACAAATGCTATATCATGATTCAGCACAATTAAGAATATCATGCAAAATTGATCCTGAGTGCCAAGGAAAATGTTAATTGTGCATGATCATCATAAATCTTTTTCCCAGACTTAAATTCTAACTTTAGAGTAAACAGTAAATGCTCCAGAAAGTGTTTTCCAATCTTGGTGACTCAAAGATGTGTGAATTTCCTTTCCCCAAACTCCCCTTGCCAGCTTGCTTTGGAAATGCTTCTCCGGAAGCTCTACTTAAAGTTGTATTGCAGGGTAGACTTTCAGTGTCAACTACCAGTGACCTTGAGAACATGCAGTGCATAAAGTCATTGCAGGCAGTCAATAATTGAAGAAGCCAGTGCAAAAAATTCAGTAAAAGTTGGAACAAGAATTTAGAATACTTATGTTCTTTTTTAACCTGACTTTATAAGCATTTAGATCTGTTATATTTGTATAACATGGGTCGTATACATGGATGCATATTTCATCTTCAGGATAAAAGCAGTTTCTTGGGTGGCTAAATTTAAAACAGAATAGGAGGGCTTATAGGAAACAATGAAGAACCATCCCTTTCTTATTTATTCCTGATCAGAAGCTCCCAACAGAAACACAGTAAGAAAAATCTGCACATTCAGCTTGATTCAAATACACTGTGGAATTCAGGCCAAACTTTATTTGTCCTTCTGCAAGGTATGTTACTTTCATCAAGGATTCTTCTCCATATTTTATTCAGAGATTGCAAGTTAACTTGAATTGGAATTCTGTCAGAAGAAAGTAAGCAGGATGAATGGGTCTGTTGAATAATTCACTTATGAATAATGAATTACTTTAAAATGTGTGGATTATTTTTAGCTGAAGTACCATTCAAGCTATTATATTTAATAGCTGATTGCTGGCTCTTTTCCTGCTTAATAGAGGAAGACTGTGGATCTATGAATCTATGGATACAGATTCTCTAGTTACAAGCACATGTAAAAAGTGGACAAATTTGCTTTCTAAGTAAGTGAGTAAGTACCAGTAGTTGAGACTGCTGTTACTTGTAATGTTTTTGAGGCAGAGTTGATGCATTCTAAAGCCTTCTTGGGTGCCATATCCTAATCTGGGAAAAATATAGAGGATTTTCTTCTGTGGATCTTCATTTGGATTCATTTAAAACATGGAAAGCTGAAATGCAATCCATTAGAAAAATAACTGTTCAATAAGAGTAATTTCTTCCACTGTGATTGATCCTGTTGAGGTCATTGTTCAGCCATTTATCCCAAACCCCATTCCATTGACTTGATCAGCTGATATAATAATAGCACTTGATTTCCTATGGTTACCCGAAAGATCTGAGTAATATGTTAGGTATTTTGTCCATTATTTTGTTTACTTGAAATTTCTAGATAAATGTTAAAAATAATCAAGGTCATATCAGCCTTTGTCAACACATTTAAAACATGGTTCAGGACCAACTAGTGATGTTTTCATGATTCACAAAAATAGTTTTTTCACGGAATGATACATTACTCTCCATTTCAGAAGTTGGTAATAGTATTTCCTACTTTTTAAAATTCAGCATGAATGATTATAATTTAATTAATTTAACTTTATTATTCTAATTTACTACTTAACATCTACCTCAAACTGCAGTTTAGATAAAGCTAATTGGCTTTAGAGTATTTTCTTCATGCATAACACATAACTCAAAAGTATTATAATTGTCATTCTGTTTGAGGCTGAAATGGATTTGAAATTGTCTGTATCTTTGGCTTCTAAGCTTTCCTCTTTGTCCCCAAATTAGGGTATTAAAATATCTATTTAGAAACAGCACCAATATGAGGTTATCTAGCAGTCATTTGAAAACTTGAACTATTTCATCTGGCATTCTTTTGAAAGAGGCTGACATATGAGAGATTACAACCAAAATTAATAAATATAATGTGTAACAACTTTATTATAGTAAGTTGACAAAAATGTTAAAAATAAAATAAATAAAAAGAGAAAATCCTAATTACATTAATATATATTAGCATTTTAGGTTGCAGTTGTCAATATACCTACCTATAAGAAAGTTTTTAATTAGTCAGGAGAAACTAATTCTCTTTTAGAAAAGAGAAAGCAATACATTTATATTAATGAATAGAGTAAGTTTGGCAGTAGGATAAGACTATAAAACCAATGAAATCATGAAGACTTCATGATACAATTAATATGCTTGCAAGTTACAGATATGTGATTGATGTTGTTGATAATATAGAACAGATAACATCAGATGTTTCATTCACACATAATTTTTATTATAGATCATTGCTTTATAATTTCTAGAGACTTTCTGACAATTTTGTACCACAACCGATATTGAAATCTGTTCTTTAATCATCAAGACTTAATTATGATGATTTAGTTGGTAACAGTAGTACATGACTGAGATAAACCCTGCTATTGATACACCTGTGCTACAACTGGTGGTTATACAGTATATTTAAGACAATGAATATGTAAGTTGGAATGATTTTATTTTTGAAACATACAATTATTTTAAAATTGTTGATATTTTGCCAGGAGTTTTGCTGACAACTAGAACGAATGTTTCCAAGAGGTGAAACCATTTAATGTGCACATACGTTCTCACCAGGAATTAACTGGCAGCCAAGTATTAAGAGACAGACTAACAGACAGATAAATCTGACTGATAGGGCCAGGATAAGTAGGATATTTTTCCAGCCTAGCTCCATTAAAATGAATTTGGATTGTTCAAAAGTTTATCTGTATTATGAACAGAGGATATTCTTTATGTTTTGTGCCAGAATACCCAGATGATTTAAGCCATCCATATTATGGGGCTAATGGCTTCCTAAGGTTACTCTATAACAGCGGTCACCAACCAGCGGGCTGCAGCCTACTAGTGGTCCATGAGAAAATTTTGGTGGGCCACAGAGAAATGTCATCCCCAAAGCAATTAATCCAGGCTGTGCTGAAACACAAGGCTGCGCCACCCACATGGCCTGCCCATGCACTGGCACCCATCCTTTGGCTGAGTGCAAACCTACAAAAAGCAGCGCAGCGCTTGCCAGCCAGGATGAGGTGATGATGCTGTTGTAGCAAGAGGGCGCTGGTGGCACAGGTGGGTTGAAGTGGTGATGGAGGTGGCCAGAAGGTGCAGGAGCATAGCACTACTTGCATTTGTGTGGCACTCTTGCACCTTC